>JAAAKQ030294255.1:0-10262 GCA_010016005.3 Zanna intricata
GTGAAAAATATTTTATTCATTTACAAACGAAATATAAAGTTGGCGTAGAGGATCAGATTCGGGCAATGTTGCCAACTCAGGGTTATCTCGTAGTCGGCACTTAATGTGTTAAAATGGATAATTTTCACTATAGTTATTAACACCAGTCTTTAAGTTGTTAGAAAACTCCTTTAGTTAATATTTGTTTGAAAAGTTATTGTCTATATTGCCTTAGTTGTTAAATTTTACCAACTTTAAGATGTTTATAAACTTCACATTTTAGTGTACTGAAATTGTGAATTAAGGGACATACTATTTTTAAAATCTGCACGTTGTAGTCAATATGTCTATCTGGTTGCTATAGACTGATTTACAGCTACTTTTGACAATATTGAGTTTGTGCGTTATTTTTTATCGTGTTTATTTATGTACTTTTTATCTATGGCTGTATTTATTCCACCTAGTGTAATATTTACTGGAATTACTGTAATTTATACCCCCAAGTTAAGTTTATTTTTAATGTTATTTTTGAATGTTTAATTAGTTTGTCAAAATACAGTGTTTCAAATCATCATTTTTTCAACCTTATTTATTTTCAAAATAAATTTAGCCCTTGAAATATTTTTTCTAATTCATTTTTGGTTTCATCTTAAAGAACAATGTTATCACCAAATCTTTAAACCTCTATACTCTCTTGTAGTCAGAATCTCTACTTTATAAGGATTCCTTCAATTGATATTGTTTCTCCTATGTACATTTTGAAAGCAATGGGGAGTCACATCCTTGCCTCACTACTTTCTGAATTAGAGCTTGTCTTTCTCTATCTTCAACTATTTAACAGATTCTTTTACAGATTGCAAATAATCTTCATTCAATATATTTCTATGAATTTCTTAGTTTTAAACATTTTATTCTATTTTAATCAACAATGCCTATTACCGATTTAAAAATCTTAATGCTTTACTTCTTTTTAAAATTAATTTGAGCACCAGAATGCTTTTCTTGTATCCATACTCTTTTTAATACAAAACTCTTAATCTAATTAAAGTTTTAAAAAGGTGATAAATCTACTTTTAGATAAACTATTTAGATGAATTATAATAAAATTAACTTAATTCTATCGCACATTAAACACCTGTAAAGTATCCTACAATACATTAATTAATACCACACAGTAAGATTAAATAAAAAGATATATGTGAGTGTGTTTTATTATGATTTCAATGAGTCAAGCCTAATGATAATTTTGTCTGATAGACATATTCACATACAACTCACAGTCGCATACAACTCATGTCCTCTGCTGACTTTGAAGAAGAAATATTTAAAACTTGGTTAGCACAACAAAAAAAAAAAAAAGAAAAAGAAAAAACTAATTAAAAAACCATTAAGTTTGCAGGAAAACATTCAACTGCAAAGGCAAAAGTTTCTACAGTGAAATTATAATCTGCACATACACTATGTCTAATAGAAAAATTACTTATATTATGCATGCATGTAAGAATTGTGTCAGTGACAAAAGTTGATAGATTATAATCTCCTTCCTAAAAAATAAATAGATGTATAGAAAAATAAATTAAATAAAAAAATTAAAACACTCCTCAGCTGAATAAGGACAATGGCTATAATTAATTAAAGTGGTGGTTACCCTTACAGATGGCTTCATCATGTTTTGTATTTTTTTATTTTTTTGGATTTCTCTGTTAGTACAAATCTATTTCTCATTTCCATGGTTTTCTAACCATGCAAATAGTTTCATCTCCTTCCTGCCTTAACATCTCCTTCCTATCCTAGTTACTTCATTTATTACCTTATCAAATCATTTTTTACCAAATCACCTGGTTGTAATTAAGTCTAGATCTGTAATGGTTTTTCAAACTTTTTTTGTATTTCTGTTTTCATTTCTTTCTTTAATTTCTTGAACTTCAACCTACATTTCATAATTATTAAGTTGTAATCGGAATCAGTTTCTGGTCCTGGGTATTTATTACAGTCCTACAAATAACATTCTCACAGGCATTCAAGTTTGTACATGAAGGGTACCATTATATCAACTTATTTATAGCAGGCAATTATTAACCGTTGCCAATATTTCCTTATTGGTTTTGCTTTGTAGCAAATGTAGAGCTATGCTCTATCCCCTTAGATAGTATTCCATCATACTTCAGTTATTGCCATTGCCTGTTCAAAGCACTTATTTGGATTCATGCTGACCATCATATTAATGGTCTTTCCCTTAACTGCAATTGGGCATTTTCTCTTGCTCAGCTAGGCTCCATTCCACATACCAGGGAAATTTACTTCTAAATATAAATAATTACACTAACAACAATCAGCTATGCACACTAACAAATTTAAAAAAAAACTTCTTTTGAGGTGACAGGCACAGAACCAGTGGTTTATCATTCTGTTTTTTGCATATTATAAAAAATAGTTATAATACAAACTTATCACTTATATTAAGCTTACTATTTTGGTGTTATCATAGGTCAATTATTACTTATAACACAATAAACATATTTAATAAAACTATTTATATATATATATATAATTTAATAGGCTAAAAGATGGTTTTTACAAACTTTCTTAAATTAATTTTTCTGTAAAGGCTCTCTTTACAATCCTCACATCATTGTTTCCATTCTCGTTTTACTATACTTAACAAAACTCAATTTGTGTTCTTTATGTCCATCCCATTAACATTTCTTGAAAATTTTATATAAGAATTATGTTTTCATCAGTTTATCTCTGTTAAAAATTTATTAGATATGTTTTTTGATGGATAATAACTCAACTGGTTGTTCATCCACATAAAAATTACGAGCCCATAAATATATTTTTATTAAGTACCCATAGGAACTCTCTGTAAAGTTCTGGGTTAGTTACAAATACTTTTTTAAAAGTAGTTGAATATTTTGCGGAACTAAAAATTCATGTTTTGTGAATATTACTCTTAAAATAGGGTGTACATTTCTTAAAAATTAGAATAGCGATATATTTATTTTTAAAAATGTTTACTTTTTACAGCTCTTGAAGAAGGACGTACAAATCTGGAAGTAGACAGAGCAAAACTTCAGACTATGAATAGGTAATTCCTAGTTCTTGTATTTATGCTCTACTATCTTTAAATCATCAGTAGTTTTAAGGATAAGGTGATTAATATTCATTAAGTATCTACAGTTTTAATTTTTATGGAGTCTCTTTATGAAATATATCTCTGCATCATCAATTATTCCCATGCCCAGTCTCAATTATAAATTCACTGAACTCTGTAATATTGTAATGCTTGTATTCAGTTTGAAATATTTAGAATATTTATATTAATAATTGTTGAAATTACTGTGTAATTAATTACTTCTTAGTTTTTAATGTCCCGGAAAATACACTTTAACAAATCAACATCTTTGCGAAAGATAAACTTGTGCAAATATAGAAAGGCAATTATTTGTACATATTTCTGTTATTAACACTTTTTTGACAACTCACATTAAAAGGTGTAAAAGTTGCTTCTTGAAATAGGATTGATGAAATTGGTAGAGTTGAATAATAGGTTTTATTTAGATCACGGACTACCAGTGTTCTTTAGTGGTTTGGTTTCAATTAACCATACATCTCAGGAATGGTCAATTGAGGCTGTACAAAACTATACTTCATTTACATTCATACATATCGTCCTCTAAAGTAATACCTTATGGTGGTTCCAGAGGCTAAACAGAAAAAGAAAAGAGTTTTGTAATAGGTAGTAAACAGTTTTATATTAGTGTATGTTAGTCAACTATTCTAAACTATCATGCCTGCCTAGAGATCAGAATTATGAATATTTTTAAGACAGAAACTAATGAAATATTCATGTGCATTTCAGCATTATGGTCAGTTTTAAAGTGCAGGAATGCATCCATTTTTTTTTTTTGCAACAGAAACCCATTTTTACAAACAGAGTAAACATTGTATTTCTGAAGTGAAACCGTAATTTATGAACTTCAACCAATAATGTTATTTTCACTGATTTTTTATTTTTTTGTGGCATATTTTTAACCTGTTGTAGGTGTATATCTGAGATTCAGTTGCAAATTGTTATTTGTGAATAACCAACATGATATCTGACTTCCTTACAATAATTTATTTCTGCAATTCCTGTCATGGTCATCAATTGTAGTGAGAGAATGATTCATAAATATCCAACATGATATCAGATTTCCTCACAATATTTTATTTAACCAAACAAAAATAAACACTAATAACACTTAAAAAAATCTATACAAAACAATTTTAACTTTTGCACAGTTACAATGGCAGTGTCACTGATCAGAACTACGATACACAATGAGTCAATCCACAGTTGCTTAAATACTGCCCGTTGTACTTAGAGAGAACACTACAAAAATTTACTTGCTTCTATAACTAATATCTACCTTATTTATAAATACAATCAATTCCAAAAAACATAAATAATTACATTAATTATAAAACTAAACTTTATCAATGCAAATTGCCAAACAAAAATTCATTCTTCTGTAAAAATATTAATACAAACAAAGATACAACCTTATTGCTTCTAGTAGATTCCACCACCAAATTCAAAAGGGCATGATTACACACAATAAAGACAATTATTTTAATATAATTAGCATAAAAATTTAACAATGTTTATAATTTTAATTAGTTTTATATTTATTTTGTGGACTTAAATATATATGGGATGTTATAATAATTTTGATAAAAACCTTGTACTACAACATTGTTTTGTTAGTTATTTCTAATTCTCTTACATAAAATCCATCATTATTTTTTACGTATTCATGTGCAGATAAAACAATTATTTTATTTAATGGAATTCAGCTTCCATCTAACTAGAGGTGCACTCATAAATTTTCCAGTAATGGAATATTTCATTTTGTATTATAGCGGATTACAAGAATATGGTCTTCAACTATACAAATGTGATTGGCTACATGACAACGTTATGAAAATTGCACATTTATTTTGATGTTTATATTGATAAAAAGTAAAATCTATTTGTTTCATAGTTATTTTTTAATTAGATTTTTACTGATTTATTTTGTCACTATTTGCCAACAGATATCCAAAAGCAAAAACCACTTTTTTGCAGTTTGATGTTTATAATTTAGACTATATTTTTTTATTGCAATTAAATTAAAACTGTTGGCGCAACAGGCCAACCAAAACTTGTTGGAGGACAGGTAATGGTTAAACAAAGAAAAATATTGACACATAAAAGCTCTGGTAGATAAAGACTGTTATAATAAATGTAATATGACAACAATTAATTTACATTTGATACAAATCAATTACATTAGTAATGGATAATATTAAAAAAGTTCGCTAAATATTGTTTAAAATGAATAATTACAGTTATCTTTTGATTATAAAATAATCTATAAAATGATAAATACACAACACCATAAAATAATAATAAATGAACATAATAATAAACCTTTTACATAATTTCTGAAAAATGCTGTAACTGTACAGTCATATAATCCAAGATAATTTAATTAGAAAACAAGTTTTTAAATAAAAAAATTAAATGGGCAGAATTTAAAAAACAAGAGAATAATGACACCACTTAATGGCACAGAAATAGAGATTTGATATAAAATATAAACATAAAGATATTAAAAAAAAATTACAGTATTACTGAATACATCATCAATACTTAATTATTATTACTGGTAATTAAACATAAATTTAAAGTATAGTCAAAAGAAAAATTGTTGTAATCTGTTTCTAATTCACAAGATATGAGAAATGTTAATACACGTACTATACTTTTCAGTAACAATTACATGGAATCTATTGAAAAGTATATATTAATAACATAAAACATAAATTTACAGTTACTAAATATGTAACACTATTTCCAATGTAATTTTTAAATATTTTCATTAAACAATAAAAAACTTAAAACAAAAACTCACTGTACATTATTGCCACATAATAAGCAAAATCGATGATGCGTGAGGACGAGGTTTAGAGAGTGAATACATATAGAAACGCATCCAGATATCCAGGACTACGGCGAAAACATACGCTGAAGAACAGCAACAATCAAGATCCAATAGATTGAAATTAAATAAGGGAGGATTGACGAAAGAAGAAAGAAAAAGATAAAGCTGCTGAACAGAGTTTCGCGTAACGCCGCGAATAAAATTGAAGATAAATGTTCCAGTAAAAATTAAAACTGATAACGGTGCAGCGATCAATATAGTTGCCGAAAGAAAATAGTCACTAGCAGCAGAGCCGGGCTGGTTCCGAACAGCATGGAATTTAATTCTAGATAGAAGAGAATTATTGAAATTATTAACATTATGAAAATTATTAGAGTGCGAAAGATCAGAACCCTGGTGAAGCCATGAGTCGAAGAACATGTTGTTCGACTGCATTGTTAGAGGCCAACAGAAGAAAATTACTGTAATTGTTAGAGTGCGAAGGACCAGAACACTGGTGAACCCAGCAATCGGAGAACATGTTGTTGGCTGCGTTGGTAAAGCCCGACTAAATACCAAGACGATAGAAAGAAAAAAAGGAAAGCTCGTATCAACACGAGCAATAGAGTGCAAGCGTGGGAACAGAGTTAAGACAGGTCGTGAGAAAGTAACTAGAAAAACACAACCAGCTGCAATAGTTGGGAAAAGGGTGTGTAGCAATTCATAACACAAAGTCAGGTACCCAACAAAAAGCTTTTAACAGGCAGAGGCAATAACAATAAAAGATACAAATAATAAAACAGAAAAGTTTTACAGACAAAGGCAATAACAATAAAAAATAAATAATAAAACAGAAAGGTTTTAACTGGCAGAGGCAATAATAATAAAAAATAAACAAATAATAAAACAAACTTAATACAGATGTGTTAACAAAAACAAATCTATGTTGTAGTACAATTTTTTATTTCTCCCAAAAAGCAGTGCATTCCTATTTCTAACCACATTCTCAGGTTGATTCTTATTTCATCTATATAGCTTTTGTTATAGTAACTTGGCCTTACTACTTTAAAAATAATAAATAGTGCTACTTCATGATCTTGCCCTAAAACCCACTCTGTTGTAAAACTCAGTATCTTTACAGAAATTTTATGACCTTTTCAATAGTGTCAGTTTAAACATAACCATTAAACATGTAATGGTCTCATTTAAACATAAAGGTAAACTGTATGTAATGAAATAGTTTACATTTTGCATGACAGTTTCTTCAGTTGATGTAAGACACAAAGAAAATAAGATAGTTTTTTCAAATCAGTTACTGATTAATATAATGCCTTTTTTCATATCTCTCTATTCTGCACTAGTTTTCTAAATTTCAATGTGTTTGCAATATCTGCCACATTCAATATTATCTTTATCTCCACCTCATTGCATTCCCTTTCACATCTAAAATTAACTAATCCTGGATACCTTCATATATGATTAACTGTACAGTTCTAGAAATAATTTTATAAGGTTTCTGCTTTCTCCAATTTATCTTGAAACCTCTTTATCCACATTTTATTCTGTAATGAAGCATAAATAATAAAACTCAATAAAACCTCTATTGTTTCTCTTTCTTGCTTTCTTATGATACTAGCACATTTTTATTTTTTATAATCTCTGCTTTTTGGGTGCTAAGCTGCTTTAAATATCATCCTTACATTGTCCTTCTTTTATAATTTTACTGCCTAAATAACAAAATTATTTATCTTCTGTTATATAACATCTAACTTAATGCTTATGTAATGTCGATCTTAATATCTAACTCACTTTTTTTTTCCTTTTTGGTCACATGTTTATGTGACATAAATTATATTTTCAAATTATTTCATTGTTTTATTTCAAATGTTTTGTTAAGAATTACAAATGCCATATGAGTATTTTTGTTCTCTTCATTTTGGCTTCCAAGATTAATATGAGAGTTAAGATTGCACCTCTCTTGAAAAATATATTCTTTTGGTTGTCTAGTTCACTTTCCACTTTACATTCCACCTGCCTATAAATTGCCTGCCTATAAATATTTGGATGAGATTTCAAATTGTTAGAACAGTAGTTATTGAGACAGTCATTCCTACCTTTTCTTTGCCACTCTTATTTAAATTGTGTAAACCACCATCAAATTATGACATTACAAATATTGAATCTTCTCTGATTACATCATAAATATCCTTTTCTTCTTCCATCGCAACAATCAGTTTCCCTCTGCATAATTCCTTTACGTATTTTTATTTCTTTTTGACTTTTTCTTTACTTTTTACTTTTATTTTTAGTTTTTCTTTGATTCTTCTAGTGCTAATAATTAGATTTTATTTCTCCAAAGGGCTGTTATTTTACTTGTTTCATATACCTTCTCTGAAATTACTTTTATTCTGCAGAATTTCTTCTGTAGCTAAAATTTTTTGCTGCTTTACATTTTCTACCTACTTAATTTTTCGATAATCGCTAAATGTTCTTGTTATTGTCATCTTTTGCATTTTTTACTTTCTACACTCATAAATCATAAATAAAGTGTTTTTTTAAAATTAAAATAGGAAATATTACTGTTTCCTGCCATTTGCCTTCTTTATATCTAGTTACCTATCCTGATGTAATTTGTACCTATTTAATTGCATTTATGCTGTATCAGCTTTTATTGTCATTTCTGAATTTGTCCCCTATAACAGTATTATTATAATCCATATACACAATATTATTATATTATGAGACAACCGTATCACTTTCATAATATAAAAACATTTTTAAGGTAAATTTAATTAAATTAATATAGAAATAATAGTTATAAAAAAGAAGAAACAATTGTTGAGATTGATATTTTCCAGATAAAGTGTTTACAGTGAAACTAAGTGCAGTTCAAGATATGTCAGAATATACTTGTATAATAACCCTTTGGTGATCATCATATATATATATAATTATAAGTAATGATAAAATTACTGTACAAAAATGCAATCTGTGCTGTCATCCAGCAATTGATGAATGAGTTAAAAAATTTGGTTCAATTTTTCGGTTATTGAAACTACCCAGAAATGTGTTATTATATATTACAACTATAATTCTTTAGTTATGTCACATATAAGTTACCTGTACTATATTAGTAATGAAAAAAATGATTTGTTGTGAAACATATTTAGATTCAAACAAAAAAATGAAATGTTTAACTCCATAATCTAAGTTTGTTTTTTCCTTATCATTTTTCTGAGAATTAAATGGTAATAACTGACATCATCCCATATCTTTCAAAACTTGTTTAATTCACTATCTGTTTACAAATAAGTTGTATTGATTGGTTTAATTCCATTCCTGTTAGTGTCACTGCTGCTCATCATGCATTATTGCTATCTTCCTCCAAAATTATATAAGAATTGTACCCATTGCACTTTTCTTTCTCTTTCAAAGTATGTTGGATTTTTTTTTTTTTACAAGAGTATGCTACAAATTTAGCATTTAAAGATAAATGAAATAAAATTGTTTCATTTTTTGTCATAAAGTACTATTAACTAGCACTGAAAATGAAATTAATCTGTATTTAATGTTTTTTTCACTAATATAATTGCTCAAGTTTCTTCTTACTTTTTCATTCTTTTGCATTAGCATGATTCTTATATAGCTGTCCTTATTGATTTATAATCGTCTCATAATAACTTAGAAAAAATCATCTGAAATTATTTAATCTCTTTATTATTTAATCTTATATTATATCTCAAATTATTTTTTTTCCAATGTAAATTGAAAAAAAATTTTTTAATTAAAAAAAATTAAATTACTTCACAGTATCAATTTACAATGTTTTGTTCTGTACTTTTTAATTTATTTCAAGTCACTTCTGAAATATCATCATATCACATCATAAAAATCAATGATAAGAAAAACCCTTATAAAATCTATTTTTCAATCCTGAGTACTCTCTTTTTTTTTCTGTTTAGCCTCCAGAACTACTGTAAGGTATTACTTTAGAGGATGAATGAGGATGATGTGTACTGTTATGAATGTGAATGTTGTCTTGCACAATCTTAGGTCGACCATTCCAGAGAAGTGTGGTTAATTGAAACCCAACCACCAAAGAACACCGGTATCCACGATTGAGTATTCAAATCCATATAAAAATATTTATCTTACTAGGATTTGAACCTTAGAACTCTCAACTTTGAAATCAGTTGATTTGCGATGTCTTGTTAACCACTAGACCAACCCGGTGAGTTTAATCCTGAGTACTTCTCTGTATCTGTTTAGCCTCTGGAACTACTGTAAGGTATTACTTCAGAGGATGAATGAGGATGATATGTATGAATGTGAATG
>JAAAKQ030294266.1:0-10262 GCA_010016005.3 Zanna intricata
TTGCAGAAGCAAATTTAAGTTGCTACCGGTAGCAGAATCGCAAGTACAGCACGGGGCCAGAGGCCGAGAAGCGATCCGAACATTTCGGTAAGTAAAGCTGCTTTTATTGTTTTAATTGAAACCGCTAACACTTTTTAAGCAAAAATAGCAGTAATCATAATGGTTAGTAGGCTTTCGCCAAATCATTGTTATGCTCTTTTTTCCATTTTAACCACCGGGGTTAAAATGTAAAAGTGCTGCATGCCACAAGTAACACTTGACGAGTGTTACTACTGGAGCCAATGATTTATCTTTGTCTCCCAACAGACAGCCAAAATAATGTTTGTAAGCAGCTTTCATCAGATTTAATGCTGATTTTCATTGAATTTTCATGGTGAATTGTCGTCCCAACGACAAAACAAAAATGTTACAAAAAAATATTTGGACAATTTCTACAAGCCTTATTATTAATTACTTTTTAATAAGTAGTCGAATTACTTATTAATTGACTCAATGACATTACTAGCGTGACATGAAATGACATTTGATTTATGCATCAAGGTCTACGGCACGCATCGTAATATATAAATCAGATGTGAATAAGCAAACATAAAGACGTACTAACTTATTTGTATTGTTTGTTCCACGATTGATGGAACAAACAAATTTAAGAGGTTGTAACTTAAGAACGTTGTGTGATGGGTTGTTTTGGAATACATATTAAGAATCAGCACGTAAAATACAATATAGAACATCTACTCCATTTTCAGTTCCAAATTTTATGTTTACCGGTGTTGTTATTATTACAGCTGTTGCTATTTGTCTGTATTTTCAAAACTTCCCGCTTTTCTAATTTCTATTTTGTCTTTCTAGTACCGTCTAACCCATTTCTCCTTTGTGAAGAAATCCATAACAAAAAGACAAAAAATTGTTCTTAGGTAGCCTTAAAGTTGCCGGCCTCTTTAGCGCGAGTAGTAGCGTCTCGGCCTCATCCGGAGATCCCGGGTTCAAGTTCACGTTAGGTATGGCATTTCCACATATGCTACAGTTCTTTTAACTCATCTTCTGAAGATGTACCTAACGGTGGTTCCAGAAGTGGAATAAAAAAGTATCCCGTTCATAGATACAAACTGCTTCTGCTAGATATTAGCCAGAATTATCAATCCATATAAATTGAGGCCAATTCTGTCCTTAGTTATAATTAAATAGTCCTTAGTTATGTTATTCTACTCACTATATTATCTTGACTGTTCTCTTACTTAATAGTATCCTAAAATTGGACTGGATCCTCGCAAATTAATAGTTCTGAGTTATGATAATGGTTTTCCTTAAAAATTAAAATTTTCTGCTTGAAAATCTGATCATCAGCTAAGTATACTTCTGCTAATTTTATAATCATATCTCTCTATTCTAGTACCATTTTTCTAACGCTCCACTGATATACAAATCAAATAAATTTGTTATCTTCCAAGAACTTGTCCTAAATCTTTAACCCATTTCTTCTCAGAAGAACAATTTCAAATTTTTTGTGATTTTTTTTTTCATTATATCTTCAATATTACTATCAAATTTATAAAATATAACATAAAAGGGAAATATTTTTGTCTAACTTAGATGCTAATAACTGTTGACAATGAGTTCATAAGCATTTACAGGTAAATTCATTGCTTCCAATGAACTTATACAAGCATTAATTTTATTAATAAAGTTATCTAAATCGTTTGCAACTCCCTATCAATAAAACTAGTTTTTAGAATATTTTCAATAAGATGTACAGAAATTTTATATTTATTATCAAATCTTTTTTTAAGTAGATTTAATGCAACTGTATAATTTTCATTAGTTATTGGCAGATTTTTTATGATATTAAGAGCTTCATCCTTCAGGGATGAATGTAAATAATGTAATTTTTGAGTTTCAGATAGATCATTTCTAAAATGAATTAAATCATTAAATGTATTAAAATAATGTTGCCATTCAAGTATATTTCCATTGAAACATGGTAAATTAATTGGCTGCAAAACCTGTAATTGATTAGTTAGAGTTGGTTTAACATTAGTAGTATTTGTTTCATCGGGTTTTACTGACATTTTATTTAACAATGATTTTAATTTACACTCTATAATACACAGATTATCTTCTGTTTGTATTCTGTCTTCGGACATAATGGAAAAATCATAATCAATTTCTAGCTGAGATTGAATATCATCATATTTAGTTTCTAAGCCTAACAGATTTCTTAGTTTTATTTCTAAAGAATAGATTTCGCTTTTTGCAATATTAAAATTATCTACAAAAGTATTAATACATATAATTGATGCTTTAATTGCACCACATTTTCTAATAAATTCTTTCTTATCAGACATTTTAATTTTAAACAGATTAGATTGAAAATATATTGTGTTGTAATATATAGAAATAACAATTTTAAGATATAAAAATAATAATAAGTAAAATATATAAGATAAGTAAATATATAATATATTCTTATCTAATATATAGTTAAGATATATAATTTTTTTCTTCTAGTAAAATATATAAGATAGATATTATAAAAATAATTACGATAAATGTTTTGCTGAAGTTGAAATTATGTTCGTGTTCAATAGAAGTATCGTAAATAATACAAATTATTCTTCCTGATGATCAATTCTCAAGTCCTTTTCTGATTCAAAGTATTTGTTTGTTTACTTATTTCATTTATACATGTTTTTTATTATTTAATAGGTAATTTAAATCAAATTTAAAAAAACGTTGTAGAACTTTGAACAAATTTTTCCGCCACACATTTCACATCCAAAATTTGCTAGCAGAGTGTACCTGTACCTAAATTTTCATATTATATTGTAGAAATTGTTTTAGCGAATCTGCTTTTTCTTATCATTATTACAAAAAATAAAATGTGTGATTGTGTTATTGTTTTTAATTGTATGTGAAATAATACATAAAAAAAATAAATAAAAATTATTGTTTGGATTTTGTCTTATCGACTTTTGTAGGTTGAAAACTTTATCAGAAACCTGCAGAAAGGGATTTTTAAACAGACTCTGACATATACATTCCATTAGGCAATCAACAAAATATTTCAAACATATTTCTTTGTAAGCCTCAACAGTTTTCTTGCCTTTACAGAAATAAAAATTATAGTTTGTTGAAAATGTTCATTTTTACATTCTATGTTGAAGTTAACTGTAAATTAACAGATGCAAACAAAATGATGTGTTATTTCTTTTTAAGTGAAAACTTTCTTTTGTTAAGAAAAATTTTCTGTTAAAAAAAGTAGGCTATCAATCGTCAATAATAAAAATCTTTCAAAACAAAAATAAAGCTATTTATTTGTGAAACACAAACTTACTGTCTAACCGATCCCAATACGTCCCACCTTTAAACTTATAAACTGAACAACACTCCAAAGAATAAAATAGGAAATGAAATTAGTTATAAAGATTTATGACAATTTCTTGGAAGGTAATAGATTTTATTCAATTTATACATCATTGTAGCGTTAGAAAAATGGTACTAGAATAGAGAGACATGAGTATAAAATTGGGAGAACTTACTTAGCTGATGAACAGCTTTTCAAACAGAAAATTTGGATTTGTAAGGGAAAGCCTTATCGTAACCCAGTGGGTTACTACGACTGGGTAACCCAGTCGTAGTTGTTTTTATCTCTACTAGAATTACTATATCATCAGCAAATCATAGGATCTATCTTTTCACCTTGTACTGTTACTCCGGATCTGTAACAGTTTGTTCTTTAACTTCATTTAATCCTAGTTCTATGTAAAGATTAATTTGTTAATAATACCAATTTTAGAAACTATTAAGTAAGAGAACAATCAAGATAATATAGTGAGTAGAATAACATAACTAACGACAGAATTATTGTTACAACTCTTAATTTCATTTGATTTCATTACAAGTGTTTGGTTACTGTATGCCTTCTATATTCTATATCCTTAACAATTTGTTAAACATATTCCAAACGTCACAATTTTTCCCATCTAATTCTGTCCCTCCAATATCATAGCGACTATTCCAGGATGCCTTAATATGTGGCTGACAAGTCTCTCTCTTCATTTAACTATGTTTTTCCAAGTGCTTCTTTTTTCATTGATTTGCCGCAACACCTCTTCATTTGTCACTTTATCTACCCATCTGATTTTTAACATTCTTCTGCAACATCACATTTCAAAAGTTTCTAATCTTTTCTTCTCCGGTACTTTGATTGTCCAAGTTTCACTTCCATGTAAAGCTATCCTCCAAACATATATTTTCAGAAATGTTTTCCTGACATTTAAATTAATCTTTTATGTAAGCAAATTATATTTCTGACTGAAAGCTCCTTTTGCCTGTGATATTCAGCATTTTATATCGCTCGTGCTTCGTCCATCTTTAAGTAGTTATTTGGGAAAAACTACTTAACCAGTTATTTGGGAAGTAATTATACTTCCCAAATAACAAAATTCTTTTACTTTCATAATCTTTTCTCTTTCTATTTTTATATTCAGCGGTTCATCTACATTGTTTCTACTACATTTCATTACTTTCATTTTGTTCTTGTTTATTTTCATGCAATAGTTCTTGCGTAGGACTTCATCCATGCCATTCAAAGTTTCTTCTAAATATTTTTTAATCTCTACTAGAATTACTACAACATCAGCAAATCATAGGATCTATCTTTTCACCTTGCACTGTTACTCCGGATCTGTAACAATTTGTTCTTTAACTTCATTTAATCCTAGTTCTATGTAAAGATTAAAAAGTAACGGGGATAGGGAACATCCTTGTCAAATTCCGTTTATTATTACTACTTATTTTTTTATCTTCTTCAATTATTACTGTTGCTTTTCCTGAAACAAATTGGTCTTCTCCTAACAGTTGTTCTACTCTTCTCTCAATTCTTCTATCCCGAAATTAAAACAAACAGCTAAAACAATTGTATTTTATCAAGTACACCAAAAAAATTTTGTTTTCAGAAGGGTTTGTTTCTAGTCAGAAGGATGGCATAAATAAATTAAACCAGCCAACTATCTTACAGCCCAGGTAGCCTAAAAACTATCCAAACAACAAAAATTCAAAATAACCTATTTAACAGAAAGTAATGACCAAACAAACAATTACATCTTTACTAATAAGCAAAGGGCAAAATTCATAAATAATAATGTTGAAATAAACACAAATAAATACATTCTTTCAGAGACAACAAAATCAATATGATGTTGGAAGTCGGATGGTTATTGTAAGGGAAAGTGTTGACTCGTTATTGGAATAATGAAATGAATTAATATTTTTACAGGATAAATAAATGCCATTCTCAATGTTTTTACGGAATAATGACTATATCTTGCCATTGGCATTCTTAGCTGATATATTTTCGCATTTAAACGACTTGAATGTGAATTTACAATTATGTAGTAAAAACTTTTTATTAATGAGGGGCAATGTTGATGCTTGCATTAAGAAGCTTGATATCTAGATTACTTGTCTTTAACGTAAAAATATTGATATATTACCACTTTCTTCCTATTGTATTGAGAAACATTTGGATAAAGACGATACTGATATTCACCACAGTTTAGATAGCATGTAGATGCATTTGTTCATGAGCTAGAAATTCAGTTGCTGGAGTATTTCCCAGAAGATAAAAATGGTTTCTCAAATAGATAGTTATTGAATCCATTTATTGGAAATGGTGATGCAGTTGATGGTTAAAATTGCTACAATTTGTCTGCTGGAGCTGCACTTTTTGGTTAAATAATTGATTTAAAAATAAAGCAAAACTGAATAAAAAAATACAAAGATTTCTAATATTCCAGTTACTTTTGGCAACAACATTTTTACAATAAAATTCTAAGTCTTAAAAACGCACTTTTAGCAACCAATACTATTTTAACCTCCGAACCACCGTTAGGTATTACATCAGAGGATGAGATGAATGATTTGTAGAGTGTGCGAAAATGCCATGCCTGACCAGGATTCAAGCCCGGGACCTCCTGATGAAGGGCTGAGATACTACCATTCGCACCACCAGAGCCCAGCTAATACTAAAACTCTTTTTTCTTTTTATTTTCTGTTCAGTAAATATTCAGTATTTTTATAGTGAGGGTAGAACATAATATAGATAGAACTTCTTTGGTAAAGTGTCCGTTGTTTATTGTGTTTTAACGTCAAATTAAACTTTTAAAATTTCCTCTAATTAAACTAATTTTTCAAGATAAAGATCTTCATGAAAATACCTTTAAAATATACTTCCGGCTAGAATTCGCTATTGTTGAAAAATTTTAAATCATCACTTTCAAATGTATATGATGATTCAGATTAGACAAATTACGCTATAGACATCTGTTTGATTAGGTAGGTACTATTGTTCTCTTAATGAAGAAATAAGGTTTTCTATTTTTGCATTTAAAAGAAAAACCCTCTGTTTATACGTGATAAATTATATTGTTTAATTTAACATAATGATTATTTTATCTAGTTTTAATTCCAAAATGATTCAATCATAGATAAAAATCAACTTTTTTCTAATATAATTATAAATTTTAAAAAATTATATAAACGAACATCATAATATTTAGTTTGTATTGCTGCCAGCAGAGTTCTTACGTTACGCACTAATTTGCACGCATTAGCGTCTTTCATTCTACACAACATAACCTCTAAACTATTCTATGTTGTAATTTTGTTCACGCTAGGATCTTGAGATGGTTGTAATAGATTTGTCGAGAAAAGAGGAATTTGATAAAGAAACCTCGTGAGTATAATTATTAGGTAAAATGATCTCCATTTATTGATCAGAAGTGTAAATACAAATGATTAATAGGTCACGAGTTTATATTTATTCAAAAAATTAAATTGAACATTACTCTAATTTTCTATCATTTTTTTAGTATTATGTTAAAAATTGTTTGCTAGGCTTAGATGTTAATTTCCTAAAAATGTTGTGACCAAAGGCAGTTGAGGTATTACAATTCCTGTAGCATGTAAATTTTTGTATTTTTACAATTTTGTTGTTTTTAAATCGGTTATTTTTAATCATTGGCGCTAATTTTACCTAAATCCATTTCTGTGTTACCGTATTGCTATCAATATTTACATTATTGTGTGTAGTTAATGTGAACAACCTTGAAATTTATATAGTGGTTGAAAGGTTCATTTTATTTTTTATTAAAATATTCTACTAACAACTGGTTTGAAATTTCTATTATCCGTTTAATACAGACCAAAAATAAAAAAGCCATTTTGTTTATTCATGTACTAGTTGCAGATTCTATTTTATTTTTGTTCTGGTTGTTTCTGCACTGATAGTTTTGAATTTGTTTCTTGTATGTATGCATGAGTAATAAATTACAGTATTATTTGAGGCCAGTACAATGCAGTTCATTACATAGATCATCTAAGAAAAGAATAGTTTTTGTATTTTACCTAAAAACAAGAATGCTCTATTTGTGTGTCGGGACATCAGAATATAAGAAAGTTTAAAAAAATTGATCAGAACAGCCTAATTTTAAGAATTATGTTGAATATAATTCTGTGATTTTTTTTAAATAAAATTAAAAAATTTTTAGGTATTGATGCACAAAAATATGAAGTAATTGTATGAAATGATGTAAATGATGGATGAATTGTATGAAATGATTAATAGCAATGCTTATTAAAATGAGAATAAATCACTTCTACAAAGTAAAATAAGTTTTGTTAACATAATAGAAAATTATTTGAACATTTATTTAGAACTTTAAATTTAAAGTTAAAACAAAAAAAACTTTTTTTAATACATTACACTGTGATTATATTTATTGACGATTGTGTGTAATATTTGCTGTGGAAAGTAAAGTAATTTTCTTTTGTGAAATCATTTTTTTTTTATCTCAGATGTGTTCTCAAAATACTGGCAGCAAAAATATAACCAGACAGACTGTAACTTCATCAGTCATTAAAGGTTTTACAGGAGAGATGAAAAAGTTTGAGCAAGTTATCGAACACTATGTGTATTTATAAAGTTTTGGTTTGGTTTATCATTTCAAAAATTTATAGTTTTATAATGTTCTGACATTTTTCTGTTTTGCCTTCAAAATTTAATTAATTGTTTGCAGGTTTTATTATTTTTATTTCCTCAATATATTTGCATCCTAATTATTTTATGAGTATGTAATATATTGTACATCAATAATTTTTTTACTTTTCTTTGTGCACAAATGATAGAGCACTTATTTTTATTAGCGTGAGTAGTGGAACTACAATTTTATTGTCATGATCTATATAATGTCAACATTTTTCTACTGGCAGTAGGTCCCATATGCAATCTTTTTCTCAAGCCTAGTCTTTCATCCGTTTGTAGTTTCCAGTCTTCACCTGATCTATTATCTTTGTTCTTCTTTTTCCTCTCTTTCTCCTTCTATGCTCCTTCCAATGCAATTGTCAAGATTTTACTTCCTGCAACCACTTTTATTTTCCTTTTACTTTTCTAACCACTTTTTTTTTCCTTTGTGTTCTCCCTGCCTAATTGCTCTTCTTCTTTAATCCTGTTCATTACTTCATCATTCCCTATTTTATCCATCCGTCATATTTTCTCCGTATCCATATCAAAATTCACTGCCATACAAGACTACATGCATAGGATTTGGCTTATCTTTTCCATAACTCTTTGTCTAGAATTTTACTATGTAGTAACTTCCTCATCATACTGAAAGCTTTGTCATCTCTGTCTTTTCATTTATTTCCATTGCGCTCTTCTTGCTCTCTGCCACCATAATACCTATTATCTTTCTGTAATTTTTCTACTTTTTTTTATTCTTCCTTCACTTGCCCTTCCCACTAAATTCCTTTTGTTGCATAATTCCATTTCTTTAGTTTTCCCCAAATTTATTATTTTTATTCCATATACTTCCTCGAGAACAGTTAACAATCTTTGAATTACACTGTGCTAACAGCTCGAATTACCATATTATCACCAAAACTTATGGATCTTATTTTTTGTACTCTTATACTTATTACTTCTTTTTTTCTAATATATTTCTAAAAATATCTTAAATGTAAATGTTGAATAGTATTGGTGAGAGCCAGTATCTTTGTCTTATAACTCAATGAAGACCCCCTCCCTCCCAGTCTTTCACTACTCTTATTTATTTTCATTGTTACTGTCTCATGTATCTTTAGTTAACCTTCTGTCTTTCCTTTTTACATAATTTTCATTAAGAATCTCCATTTTCTCTCATTTGACACTTACAAAGTGCCTTCTCTAAATTTATAAAACACAGACTCATTCCTCCTCTTCCCTGTAAATATTACTTCAACCATCCCTAGTAACCCAAGACATCTCTTGTTCCTTTCACTTTCCAGATATCAAACTGTTCCTTTCCTGCATTCTCTTCCATTATTCTTACCAATCTCCTGTTAAGGACTCTTTAACAATATTTTAGTGGCATGGATTATTAAACTTATTATTCAGTGCAAGTTTTCTTCTGGAATAGATGTAATTTCCACAAAGTCTTCCGGCCACTTTCCTGCAATACATCCTATTATACATTTCAACTATTTTTCCATTACTTTCTTCTTTAATCATTTAAATCATGGGAAGTTCATCTACTACAATCAATTTTTTATTCTTTGTTTTTTTACTGCCACACATTTTTTAGTGATATTCTTTCAGACCATGACTATTTTTGAACAAAATAAAATATGTTAACTTGAGGGTATGTGATTCATAAACGGTTCGCAGTAACTTGTCTGTGTAGGCATGTGAATCAAAACTGGGCCACAAGCATATTTTTACTAGGAGGCTGTGTGACAGTACAATCATTCACATTCACATCGTTTTTATATACAGTCTAAAAAGTTTTGGCCTCTGGGAGTGATGCAGTGTTGTTAGCCAGTTTCCAGATCTCATATATTGCATGGTATATCAATATGTTGTATGCAATAATAGTTTGCTTTTATATTTTTTTATGTTTTATATAATTCGTGTATTGCAATTTAAGAAGAAATATAACAAAATATCATTATTGTATATAGTCTACATACAAATGGCATTGTAATATTTACAAACATATGACATATTGTGTGATAGGTTTTGTTTATATGAAGGAGGCTCTGATGTGTTCTGACAATTGTGTTTTCCATATTTCTATGGTTCAATATGTTGCTTTATTCCATAAAGCTTTATTCCATTTTTAGTGAGTATTACAATTTCTGTACATTTTTAATTTTTTTTTTTTTTTTTGTTTAACCTCCGGAACCACCGTTAAGGTATATCTTCAGAGGATGAGATGAATGAATTG
>JAAAKQ030294277.1:0-10262 GCA_010016005.3 Zanna intricata
ACGACTGGCACTGGATAGGGAATCTTGGAGAGCTGCATCAAACCAGTCAAATGACTGAAGACAAAAAAAAAAGAAAAAAAATATATATATATATACTTATAGATATGTACGGAACTTTTAACCAACAGTTAAAAATGATATGTGATGAGATATTTGTAGATCATGAAAAATAATAATCCTGACCGTTATTCGAACGAATGATATTTTTGTTATAAGACATCCACTACATAAGTCCGAATGTTTACCATATTTATCGTTAAATAGTAAAACTTTAAAATGTAATAAAACAAAATTTAATTAGTATACATTTTTCTTATATTCTTAGTACTTGAAGAGTACTTCAAGTACTCTTCAAGTACTAAGTACTAAGTACTTGAAGAGTACTTCAAGTACTCTTCAAGTATTATATACTTATGTATAACTTAGAGTTCAGAAAACGAGGTAGACGCCATGGGCGAACCGTGGCAACGTGTAGGGCCAGGGAGGCAGCCCAATTGCTGAGGATACCTTGGTTCAGGACACAAGCAAGAGTGTCCTCGATCCGAGTAGTTCTGATGACGCATAGAGGCCCGTCGAGGTGTGTGAGGGTCGCGCACGGGCCGTGAGGGCGGGATGTGTGAAATGCACATTCAACTCTCAGTAGGGATAAGTGATAGGGCCGGGAAGAGTAGCTCTCCGGAGGAGGGGCTCTTTGGCACCCCAGAAGCGGGAGGTTGGGGTGCCTCGATAAGATCGGGGAGAGCCCGATGGGGGTCCAGAGGCTGGACCCATCCTTAATGGGTCCAGCAACTGGACCCATTAAGCATGCCGGGTCCATACCGGGTGTGGATCCGGCATAAAATACTATTTAAATTTACTTAATCCGTATGTTATGATAATGCTTTATAAATAATTAAAAATACTCATTATTTTGTACAACTGGTATTGTCTTCCGTCTGACACTTTCATTCTGTGATAATCTGTAGAACGATGGCGCACTATTTGATCATTTATGTATATAATTGCAGACGGTTACAATACATCCTGTTTCATGTATATTTATTCTTGGCATTAAATAAAAAGAATGGCTATTAGAACTATTCCTTTTTTTCATGTAATTCTACACGTCCACATGATTATCTGTAAAAATGTATATTAGTGGCATTAGGCCTCTGTAAAACTCCACTCTGCCATTAGTTGAAAAACGAAAATAAGAGTGGGGTATCCGCAAATGCTGCAGGCAATATAACCGTTATCTTGAGCTTAACGCTCTGTATCATATCACTGTAACGGTTACTATTTCGCTATTTCCAGCAGCAAGATTGTATTTAATATAATTTTCGAAACATATATATGAAGTTTTATCTTAATGAATTATAAATTTTAATAAATTTTCTTAAATCGTATGAATTAAATTTAATCATTACTCTAAATTATGCATTATAAATTTGTTTTATAGCAATATTTTTTCTTTTTATTATATTTTGTATTACGATTGGAATAAAAGTTAAGTAAATCTCTTAATTATTATTATTTGTGCATGAACTTTTAATTTAACCCATTTAATTACTTTATGCAGGCAATATTCCATAAATTTTTGTTTGAATTCAAAGGTTGGTAGCACATCACCTGTTGTAGTCGTCTGCTTATGCACTAAGTGTAAAGCCTAATTTAAAGAGATAAATGTATTAAACAATCTGTTCGTCATTCGTAACATACTTTGATATTGAACGTATCCAATATCAGATTATATCATAAGCCTTGCAACAGTTTTTTCACTATAATATTATCATGCTATAACTATAATTTCCATGCGAAAAACTCTTATTTAAAAAAAGAAAAAGAAAACAATATTAGTACGTTATTATACGAAGTTGTTTAGAGTGTTTTGTTTTGTGTATGTATGTGTTAATGTATATTGTAGTCCTAAAAAGAACTATTTAAACTATGTTTTTTTACATCTTGTTCATCCCTCTCTATTATAAATTTTAATTAAGAATTCTGTTGGATGAAATTGAAAACACTTCTTGTTCGAAATAGTTTTTTTACATAAATAAAGAGATACGATCGGACGTTCCCTTTCACATGGATCAGATTCACAATAATTGATATTTGAATTTTGATTTGTTTCACATGCGACAAGCATTGGTGGACATATATCACAATCGGAATCGTAGTCGGTTTCATCACAAGCTTACCATCCATCTGTAGCAACACGAGTGTTGGTGAATTTTTTATCTTATACGATATATATTTTTACAGCGAGTACATTATTTTTTAGGCAATTCATAGTAAGTCTGTTCAAAGTCACCGTATCCAACGTCATATTCAACGAATCGCTTAATTTAAAGGCCTTCACCTTTTGATCACCACCATCTTGGAAACTAGAAAATACTCTTTCTGTACCGCCAATAAGTCCAACAGCATTGTTGCTACATTTTAAATCACAATAAAATTTTTGACGAATCAAAGTTCATTTTTATAATTACATTATAATTATGCTGTCTTTATCAAACATATGTCCACTAAGATCAACAACGTATACGTAACTATATTTCAATTTAACTCATAACGGTGACAAATGTCGACTATTGACTTTAAAATCAACTTCCTTAATTAGCTCCATAACAACGACGACTATGTTTACGGTGCTAAGTTATCTCAGTGAATGAACTCCTTTGTTCTGTTACATCCCCTTTATTCCGCCCCCTACTTACACCAGCACAAAGCGCAACCGGGCGACCTTGAACATGTTTACCGTAGCCACTTCTAAAAAAAAATTTAATCCAAAACGAATCAATAGGTATCAAATTACACTAAATACGATGGTGTTCATCAAATAAATAAAATAAAAATTTAAAAAAAACTGTATATACGTACATGATACAATCATAAACCATCGTAAAAATAACATGATTTATGAAAATAATTCATGTTATTTCACCTTGTGAAGTCATGATACAGATATAAGACAAATATAAATGAACATTAAACGATTATAAACGTGCATGGATCGAACATGATACAAACATAAAAACATCGTAAATCCTCATAAACAAATATGAAAGTACATAAAAATGACGTCAAAGAACATAAAAGATCATTTTATGTTCTATGTGTTATGTTTTACGTTATGTTATGTTTTATCAAGATGACGTAATCATAAAAGATCATGAAAAAAACATAATCGAACATGAAAATAATGTAAACGTTTATGGATCAAACATAAAAACATCGGTAACGATTATAAACGAACATGAAACAACGTAAACGATCATTAAACATTAATAAAACGAACATAAACGAACTTTAAAAAACATGAAAACAACGTAAATGTACATTAAATGAACATGTTTCGAATATAAAATATACATAAACAAAGATAAACTATTATGATATAAACATAAAAAAAAACGTAAATCATCATAAAAAAATATGAAACGAACATATAATCAACGTAAATGATCATAAAAGGAACATGAAGCGATCATGAAAGGAACTAAACGAGCGTAAAACAAACAAAAAATAGGAGTATAAAATCAAGTTAAAAGATTATGAAACGTACATTATACTAACATAAAACTAATCTTGATTACACTCTGATTAACTCTGATCCAATATATACATAAGCGTGATCCGGTATATGCATAGGCTCATAATCAACCACAATATAATTCGTGATTGTTGTAGGAACATGTCGACAGACGTTCATTAAAAGAGAGCAAGACTTGCCGCAGTCGAAGAAGTTGGTTGATTCATCCTCGACGAAGATGCTTTCAACTGCAACCTGAGCATCTACTATTATAAGAATGACAACCAGATATTCCAGAATATCCATCCACTTTTAGATTCAATGAAGATTGAAATCAGATCTTTCTTGGTCGAATTATTAGTTCGTTATGCAATCATAAAGTACAACATATTAATCGAGCTTCCATGCGAAAAATCGCTAGTTGGCGTAGTAGACGTCTACTTAAAAACGTAAAATTGCGGTCATCAACGTGAACGATATCAGCAGCTCGATAGAAGACGCGATCAAATCATTTATAAAAGAAGAGTTTAATTTCAAAGAAAAGCACAGCAGATGGACGCTTCTGAGTATCGATAGGGTTTTGGTTTCCATAAATCGTTATCGTCAACTCAAAGGTTCATCTTTCATTTTTCTTCCCAAATCCATTTCAGAACAAACACGTCATCGTCAGTTTGAAGAATAATGATGATCTTTGTTTCGAATGGTCGATACTGTGCAAGTACGTGCAAGGTCATGATCTTAATCGAATATATAAGAGAAACGACGTGCTCTTAACAAGTACAATTTTGGTTCCCTTAACTTTCCAACACCTTTGAGTGATGTCTACAAATTTGAAAAATTGAATGGTGGGGTTTCTGTGAACGTTTTCCCGATAAATGAGAACGAAAATATCGTTCCAATCAAGGTCTGTTCTGCTGAAAAATATGGTCACTGCGATCTTTTGCTGCTAATCAACAATCACCGCCATTATTTTTGTTCCTTTTCCGGTTTAGAATGGTTGATCACTCCAGCTTACAAAAAATTAATGTAGAATAAGAATTTAAAAGAGGTGTTTCACATACTACAAACCGACAAAGACTGCGCGATAAAGATGGCAGAATACAAGGAAATGTGCAGTAGTAACTCTCCTGCAAGAATTGTTCTCCCCGAAGTGGTTTCTGTGGCCCATGAATATAGCTCTAAACCTTACTTGAATTCAAGAATCTTCATCTTATATTTCCAGTTCCTATACTGTGTTACGCTGATTTTGAGTATATCTTAAAATCGGTTGCCTCATGCCATCCCATTCTTAAAAGTTCATACACCGTTTCTAATGAGCAACAAATCTCCTTCAGCTATTGTGCATGTTTCGTAGTTCATCCTTCCACGCCAGAAGCCGTTCAAAACGTGTTTCCATCAGATTCTATCCTTTACGGATGAAAATAAGCACCGCGATCATTCATGGAACTCCTGCATGACGTAGCCGCCGATGTTGGTGAAGTCCTAAATTGAAGAAAGTAATGAATTTTTTTCCAAGAAGACTGACTCGCCATATAATCAACCACCAAGTGTCAGATGTGTAACGTGAAATTCAACTCAGAAGTTCGCCCGGCCAGAAACCACTGCCACATAGGAAAATCACTCATATCGTATAAAATCACATCATAGGAAAATACCACGACGCTTTGTGTTCCAATGTAACCTGAACGAATTAGTTGAAAATTAATTCCAGTCTTCATATACAAAAGTTCAAACTATCATTCTCGTTTTATCGTCAGAGAATTAGGATATGATGAAAAACGATCACTGCAATCCCGAACTCTACCAAAAGGTACATCTTCTTTCCGAAGAGCATCAACGACCGTATTTCCATTCGCTCCATCGACACCTACTTATGGCCTCCACCCTAGATTATCTTGTGAAAACCCTTTCCACCGACAAAATCATCTATACCGGAAATTTTCTGAACCAACTGGATATGCCGCTTGTGACCAGAAAAGGAGTCTACATATACGAATACGCTACTTCGTGGGAACCGCTATTAGAGCTCTCTCTTCCTCCGATAGAAAACTTCTACGGTAGTTTGACGGGATTGGGTATATCTATAGAGGACTATGAACATGCGAAAAGAATGTGGAAACATTTCAAGATAAACACACTCGGCCAATATAGCGATCCTTAAATTCGACATGTTGCCCGTGTCTAGCGTCTTTGAAAATTTCAGATCGCTATACCTTAAACTTGGCTATACCTTAGGTTATACCATATCCTTACCCCTATTTTCGCTATACCTTAGCGAAACTAAGAACTGTAAACTAAGACTGTACGCATTACTTCACCCTAACTGGTTTCTCATTTTGATGCGACGTTGTACAAAACGAATATACAACTCGACCTTGATCACAGACTGCGATATATACTCGTTCCTAGACTAAGGCATCCGTGGAGGTACTTCGGTCAACGTCAAAAAACATGCGGAAGCCAACAATACCCACATCACAGATTCATATTATCCCACCAACCGTCCAAATATCTAATGTACCTTGACGTCAACAACTTATTTGGCTGGACCTTAAGTTAACGTCTTCTGCACAAGTATATTCAATGGGTGAAGCCTGAAGAACAAGATTCAGTACTGGAGAACTTTATGTTCATACAAGAGGACGGTCCAATAGGATATATACTTGAAGTGGATTTGGAGTATATTTCTCACACTTTCATGATGCGCATAGCGTCTTTCCCTTGTTGCTCACGAACAAGGCACCTCCGATTTCTAAATATCCGAAACTTCTCCGAGCGAACGGAAATACGGTCGTTGATACTCTTCGGAAAGAAGATGTACCTTTTGGTGGAATTCGGGATTGCAATGACCGTTTTTCATCATATCCTAATTCTCTGACGATATAATGATTACGGATCTAGTCGAAATATATCTGTCACTTCTCCATACTAAAACAGACGATCAGAAATGGGCTTTGAGTGACCAAAGTTACAAGTTGTTGCAGTTCACACAGTCTGCGTGGTTGATGGGTTATATCGAACTTAATTCGCTTAATCCCCAGACGGCCAGCAACGAATTCGATAAAGATGAACAAGGCCGATGAACTGATGAACAAAGCCGTGTTTGGTAAATGTATGGAGATCGTCAGAAAGAGAGTAGACATTGAACAAGTGTCATCCGAAAGAAGATTGAAGAAACTAATCAGTGAGCCGACTTTCCAGGATAAGATCATATACAATGAAAGACTATGCGTCTTCTAGTGTGCGAATGAATAGAATATTTCAAGCTGATAAACCTAGCCCTTTCCGTGCTCGAGTTGAGCAAACTGTTATGAATAACTTCCACTATGTTATGGAAAGAAAGTACAGACCGAAAATCTCCCTATTGTACATGGTTCTTTCATGCTCAACCGTGTGGATGGAAAAATTATACTCTAACTGCTGTAATCGATGTTTGTTTCATAATAGTATAATGTATTATGTATTATTACAACAATTACAACATTATTACAACAATACTAATGTATTGATGTCAATCAAATGTTTTTCTTAAAGGTAATTAATTGTAATCTATGATTACTTCGTTTATTTATTGATATGGTTATGTATAGATTTTTTCTTACCTACATATAGTGATTGTACCTAAATTTACAGCAAAAATATATAAACAAAAATTTAAAATCTAATAATTTTCCATACCCGAAGTTCAAGCTTCGTAACCTTAAGTGTTGAATTAATTCATAAACAAATAAGTAATAAAATTAGTTAAAATTTTATATGAATTTATTTATATTTATTTGTTTTAACCGGATATATTTTTTTTTGTTCCGGGTAATCCAAAATAAATTAAAATCCTGTAACAATTCAAACTGAGATAGCAGTGTTGTACGTACTATGTTCTATGTCGTATCGTGTAAGAGAATTCAATATCCAGTATTGTAACGTTCTTGTTTTGTGTCAAAGACGATCAGGATAGCAACATCCATACAGAAACATTACTGACAGTCATGAAACGACTATATAGCATCTGTTGGCACGAAAACAATTTTACCCGACGTTATTAAGGTTACTGTGAATTCTGAGAATGTAGTATCTGTGAATACGATTATTTACATACAATTTTAATACATTATTTATTCTCTTACAAAAAAATTTAAAAGATTCATAAAACAGAATAATCCAAATAAAAACTGGTTTAATTTATTTGTTTCTACATAAGTTATTAAATAGACTAAGTAAAATAAAGAATTAAATTTAGTTTTAGAATCAAATCACATTTGTGAGTCGAATGTTATAACAGCTTTAAGTTACTTTTTTATTAAAGTAACTTAAATCTTTATTAAAACCTTTATCAAAACTAATTTTCTCGCTATGATTTTGCAGCAGATAGTACATCGGTAATGAACAGGTAAATTATTTTTAACTGTTAAAAGGTAAAACTTAAACATAAGTCTTACGTTCTTTATTTGTCCTATATGAACATATTTTTGTTTTGTAGTTGTTTTGAATTGTAGTTTTTTATTTATGTGTATAATTAAAAAATATTCTTCATCAGACTGTCACTTCATTTAAGCATTTCAGATGCTGTTTTTAGAGTTAATTTACAAATTTTAAAATCGTTTCTAACAAACTATTTTATAGTAATTTAAGATTAAAAATTCTTTTAAATAGTCTTCCAAACCAAATTTATCATTTCCCAGTCACTTTTACTGTCTGAACTCGCTCTTCCGCAGATAATGATCACTGAATATGGGCTCAAAATTAAGTTTAAGTAATACATCACTACTTTTGAAAAACATTACGTTTAATAAGTTCGTTTCGGTTTGTCATTTTATTGAAATGTTTCCTTTTTTGATAATTTTCGTAATCTACCGTCATTACCAAAAAAAATTGCGTGAGGCAATAGCATATTTCATTCCAATATTTGGTAATAACAACTAAATTATCGTAAGTTATAGCGCTTCTGTTCATGAAGCGTATTAAACAGTGTTAACGCTACAACATTTGAATAGATAAATAGAACAAAGGTAAGATACAAGTGACCATTAAAGCTTAAAGAAGAAAAACGTTTCATAAACGAAAGAAATGATTAAGCATAAAAAAATAATTAGAACTTTAATTAATTTTTTGATAATTTTCGTAATCTACCGTCATTACCAAAAAAAATTGCGTGAGGCAATAGCATATTTCATTCCAATATTTGGTAATAACAACTAAATTATCGTAAGTTATAGCGCTTCTGTTCATGAAGCGTATTAAACAGTGTTAACGCTACAACATTTGAATAGATAAATAGAACAAAGGTAAGATACAAGTGACCATTAAAGCTTAAAGAAGAAAAACGTTTCATAAACGAAAGAAATGATTAAGCATAAAAAAATAATTAGAACTTTAAGCGATTACATAGTCCACATCAATCAAAAACCTTTAGATTTAGAACTTATGTTAATTTGAATACTGAATTTCCTTAAATAAAAGTAACTTTATTTGTATCCTAGTAACAAATATGTTCTATCTGGTAAAATTTCACTTTCATTAATTTTAATTTTATTTATTATTTTGTTTATTTATTTATCTATTTCTGGGGTATGTCAAAACAACAATAACAATTAAATATATTTTACTTAATTCACTTGAATTTACTCGTATTTTAAGTACTAATATTAAACAATAATTAGTAGTCAATTTTTAACAAACAAAAACATAACATTGTCAACTACACACTTTGCTTTAAACAGTAGGAATTTAATCGCCTTGTTATGTAGTCTGCTGGATGTTTTCAGATAAAGATTAAGGTTTCTTTTTTCTCAGATCTTATATTAATCAAACGGTTAAATTATTTTTTTGTATTCTACACAATAAATTTATAACTTTTTTTCTTAGACGTATGATAACGTAATGTAGAGGTATATGAAACGGTATAATGAAAACTTATGTAAAATTATTTATAAATTACTTGAGGTAGAGTATTTGTTTTTTAAATAAGTATTCACAAAAACCTACAACTTGTTTTCATCAGCTAAAAAGCAGATACATATTTACTACTTTTATTAAGTTGTTGAATTAAACTATCGATTTTAATAGCTTTTTAACCGTCTTTTTGTACAATACACTAAATTTATCTCCTCCTTATTGGCAAGAGTAAACTGGTCATATAATATTATATTAAGCACATTTATTCACTGATGCCATGATGTACTAAATACTCTAACACCGTTTCAATTTCCCTCAACGGTAAATCCTTCACATTAATGTCAATCAATTGAAGTTTCACCAATGAATCAATCACTATTTACGGCACATGTCAATGTTTTGAATAATCCTTTACACAGTAAATTATAATGGAATAGTTGATACGTTCTAGCACTTTCTGCTATAACCATTAAAAAGAGTTTCATTCCTAAATTTTTGTGATAATTTTAATGATTTTTTGCCCTTTCTGGAACCGTTTGCAAAGAGGCAATAATGTTTTTATTATAGTTTTAATCGTTCTTTCAGTTTTATACCTGCGGCTAGTTCACCATTTCTTCTCCAGAATTTAGTTATTAATGTATTATAGTAAATTCTGAAATATTCTGAAATACGTATCAAAAACGAAGTCACTTGAATATTCTTTCTTCTTACTTAGTAAGTGAAACACCACATTTATAAAATAGAATAAATTTAAAAACCGTTTTTTACAGCATAGAAAAAGGTTTTTTTTTTTTTTTTTTTTTTTTTTTTTTTTTTTTTTACCTCCGGAACCACCGTTAGGTTATATCTTCAGAGGATG
>JAAAKQ030294288.1:0-11987 GCA_010016005.3 Zanna intricata
ACACACACACACACACACACACACACACACACACACACACACACACACACACACACACATACACACACACACACACATTAGTATGTATATAAATATTCTACTCATGTAATAAGATTATAATATACTATATATTAGAATTCTCATATGGTTTATTTTGTACAGTACCATTTTTTTGAATTTCCTGCTTGACGGTAGACTATTCAAGGCTGTAGGAGTAAGTTTTTCCTTTCTGATTGCAGAAGTAGAATGATATATTAAAGAATTTTATGTTGTATTTATATGAGTTGTAGAAATGAAATATCAAAATGACTCATAGTTTTTCATGAATAAGATGCAATAACAGAAATAAATACTAATTAAAAAGATACCAGTTTATCCTTTTTTAATATATGAGTTTAGTTGTAGCTAAGTAGAAATACATGAACAGCCTATTTAGTAAATTCATGCTGAATATCATAGGCAAATACTAACTGACACTATTGATACTTGAATGTTCTATTAGGCAATACAAATGATCAAAATTTATCCTAAAATAAGTTACGTATTTATAATAGAAACAATCACTCATTGAAAACAGGTTTAGCAATGTTTAAGAGTTAATTTTTATCACAGATGATGCAAAAGTGAGAATATAAAATTGTTACACATATCTGGAAATATGTTTCATGGGAACGGTATCATTTTCAATAAATCCATTTTTCATAGCAGCAGTGGAAGTAGGAGAGGGTTAATACTTACTTAAATGATTTCCTTCCTACCATACCAGTTACAACATGTGTAAATTGAGTACACATTTAATACAATATAAAATTTTAATTGTAATTTGCACATGTTGTTCTTCAATCCTTGAATTTTTATTGAAACTCTCTGATTAATCATGTAAAATGAAATTGCAGACTTAAAAAAAATTAACAACGCATACTGATGTAAAGCTACCTCAATAAAAATCTTATTTCCTTTATTTGTAACAATTTTAACTCTATTTAGCAAATTAAATATTAAAGATACCTTTGCATAACACAAAAATTGCATTACTTTGTTCTTAAAAGATCATATCTGAGTTTCATAAGGTAAAACTGTTACTTACGTAACAGCTTTATTATTACAGAAGTAACAGTAGGTATTTACAAAATTACCCTTATAGGGAATAAATATTATGAGTAGGTTAGATGAACATATTTTGTATGTAAAACATGAAAAATCAAAAAAGGCCAAATTTATGCCAGAAAAGAAATCTATTACATACTACAGTAGCATGGCTACCAATCAAGCTACTCAGAGTGATTTGAAATTATCTTTAATTAAAATTCCATGTATAGGATAGAACAGACAGAAAAATGCAATGATCTGAATATTTATTAAAAATTTCAATCTAGATATTTATTGTTTTAAAGTTCAGAAAGTTCAATTTACTTGCAGAATGGAGACAGAATGCTGAACCAGAAACTGGCTTCTTTATACCTATGAAATCCTGTCACAGCACACTGTCTTCCTCCACTGAAGAAGTGTCAGCACTACATCAGACATTCCAGGAAGAATTACTGCACATCTATGTGTTTATTGTTTCTAAACTTTGACAAGTGATAGTTAATTGTTTATAATATTTTATATAAGATATATACTAATACATTATGTACATTATTAATTACACTACTAATTATTTAACATGTATATCAAAATTAATTTTTCAGAGTGCAAAAATAATGGTACCTTCCAATGCAGAAATGGTGAATGTGTCTCAGGGTTGTCACGATGCAATCAACTAGTCGACTGTTCAGATGGTACAGATGAAAAGAATTGTTCTTGTGTGGAATTTCTTCAAGCTCAGTTTCTTACCCGTAAAATTTGCGATGGTGTTGTAGACTGCTGGGATTTTTCTGATGAAAACAACTGTGGTTTGTAAAATTTTTAATCTGTGAAAAATATATTACTATTTTATCCTGAAACTTAACTGTAAGGCTTATAATAACAAATTAGGTATGACAGACACATAGATGTACAGAAAGACAAGTTACTCATGCTTGGAGCAGAAGTTTTTAGAGCTCAGATTCATGTTTAACTTTAACTTTTTAAACTCTGACTTTGCTGTTTAACTGTATGTTAATCTGACCACCTTTATACAATTGGTAATATGATATAGTATAGTTTGGCTCTGAAAATTTTCTTTTGGTTTGTTTTATCAAACTGCACATGCCAGTTTCCTTCAGTACATTTCACATTTTTATTTTGTTCAGTTAACAGTAATCTTAAGATTGCTTAAAATAAAACAACTGCTTTAAAAAAGAAAAAAAGATGTTACTTCAAAATATTTACCTATTTCTATAAATTAATTATTTATAGAAATTTTAGTAGTTTTATAACAATCATAATTTTTTAAATAATCAATCAATACATATACACAATCTCTTACATTACACATTTATATTTTTTTTAATATATTGTAGCCTATTGAAATAAATTTAAAAAAATAATGAAAATTTTAAAATCTTTTTTTATTATGAATAATAAATATTGCATTATTAATTCAAAATATATTCAATTTATTTTATGCACAATAATTACTATTTCTGTTATTATTATTATTATTAACACTGATGGATTTTAGTCGTTTACCAACAATCAACATTATACATTCTAACGTATAATGTTGAATAATAGCAAATTACTTTATTTTGAATAATAGCGAATTATTTAAAATAAAAAGTAGAAGAGACTTCATCTCTTGGTGGATGTATGAGTTAGTTGAATATTCAGACATAAGCAAGAAATTTCACATATGAGTAAATTTTCAGAGGAAAAAATTTAACAGAGGGATGGAAACATTTGAGTAAAAATCAACTTTTTCATTTTCTTTATGAACATATTTTTTTCAGAGTCTGTAATCATTGATTTAGTTTTTATTCATCTTACCTACAACCATTTGTTTGCAGCAACTGATGATAAACTTCTTTTTTTTTGTTTAACCTCCGGAACCACAATTAAGTATAATCTTCAGAGGGATGAGATGAATGAATTGTAGTGTGTGTGAAAAATGCCATGCCTGACCGGGATTCAAACCCGGGACCTCCGGATGAATTGATGATAGACTTAGATTTTACGTTAAATACTCATTTATTTCTTAACTAAACAATTTTTTTACCTAATTTAAATCTTTTTTAAAACGTGATTTTTTTTTCGATAGCTCTAATAAGATTTTTTTATTCTATGTTTTCTACTATTATATAGTTTTATTTCTACTATTTTCTACTTTTTTTTCATATAACTTAATATTTTGTAATTACTCAATAGCATTTTAAAGTTACTTTTTTAAATAAATTAATTAATGACTAGAATTATTATTTTGACACTGCAGTGTAAATTTTTTTTTGTAATTAAATCTGAAGCACGCACTCAAATAATTTGTACTCCATCAAACTGTGCGACTCTGTCCTTTTGACACTCAGTAATATCAGTTTGCTTTATTTATCACTTTTTATACTTGCTTAATATTTGTGTCTCCATAGCAAATATCAGAATTTCTGTGAATAACTTAACAAAATCAGACAATTTTTTTTTATTTTGTCTGCTTTTTCTATTTGAAATTTACAAAATTAAACATTTATTTTATTTTGTCTGCTTTTACCATTTGAATTTTAAAGTCCAGTAGCTCCCCAAATCAAAAAAAGATTTTTTTATACTTTCATTTATAGTAGCACCATCAGTATAAGTTATTAGCAGCTTATCAGTGTAATGTACCTGCACCAGTAAATATGTAGTCTTGAACAAATTCAGGTCAACCATTCCTAGGACGTGTAATTAATTGAAACCCAACTACCAAAGAAAACCATGATCTAGGATACAAATCCAAATAAAAGCAACTATCTTTATTAGGATTTAAACCTGAAAACTTCAAAATTAGATGATTTGCGACGAGTTTACCACTAGACTAACCAGTGGATTAATAAATTAAATTTATTAATTTAAATACATTTTAAATAGCTATTAATTTAAATAGCATAGAAGAAGATTATTGTAGACAATTACAAATAATTAGTATCAAAGATGGTTATTATTAACCATGAACAAAAATTATCATTTAAAATAATTGTTAATACTTTCTGTATTTTGCATTAATTATGTTTGGCCTATGTCATTTTAAGGACTTAACTGTATCTTGAAGTAGAGATATAGGATTCATAGCATTAATCAGAATGATTGGGTTCATACACTGGTATATTTAACTTTTTTTTAGGATGTTTCACATTTTTTCTCTCATAATTAGTGTTAAATTTTAAATCAAATCAATCCCAACCATTACATGGATAATCATAATTTTCAATTTGTGACGGTATTCATCAGATCCTTAGAACTAGGCATGTTAATATGTAGTAATGTGCAGTCGTATTATTGTAGTAGTATGATTCATCATTTGCATTAATTATGTTTGTACTGACCAATTAGTAATGAAAAGTTGCATTCACTACTTATTTTAAATAAGCAATTTATTCATTTCAAAAAAATTTCATATAATCATAATAATTATGATGTTACATGTTAAAAAATGTGACAGTAATTTACAAACAGTAAATATAAGAATATTAACAAGAGAATAAGCATTTTAAAACAACAAACCAGGTTTGTAAGCAATAACTTAATTAATGCTATCCTAAATCTTCTGTGTGGGAACCCTTGAATGAACACTATAAAAAATTTTAAGTCTCAAGAATGCAATTAAACTTTGTTGACTGGTGAATAAGAAAAATAATATTATTTAAAACATATTTTACTTGTGCATCCGGAACAGGTACTGAAAGGTAAGGAATTTGAGAGTTTTGTTAATAAGGCTGTTAAGGTCTTTTCATACGCTAATAGAAGTAACCACGCAGAAATATACCCACACATATTTTTCATTTATGTACTTGTTAATAAATTTTAGGTATTGATAAAATATTGTTTTTTCCAGCACTTGAGAAAATTTTATACCTATGGCAAAACATCATCACATAATATTAATAATATTTAGTTATCTTTATTTCTCTTTAGTTAACCAACCATACATCTGTTAAATTTTACAACACAAATAAGATGTTGTTTTGATTATAATTTTAAGTCTTTTTAAGAGTACCTCTTTCAAAAACATAGTTGTACAATATTTATACAGAAAACTGAGATGACATAGACAATACCACACACCTATGTTCTCAATACCATTTACCATTTGCTTCTACTCTTGATACCAAAATGATTTGTAATCATGTTAATTTCTTTACTGCTTCTAAATCCTTTGCACATCTTTTGTATTTAATCAGAAAATCTTGATACTGTTACACTAATAATTACAAAAGTGATTTTTCTTTAATATTTTGTAAATACAAGTATTAAAAAAAAAATTGTATTGTGTAACTATAAGAGGCGGCGTGTATGCAAGTGTAATACAACAAATATTACTGGTCCAAAAAGTTTTGTTTTATATTTATTGAGTTTTACATTCTTTCTATGTGAATCATTTCCCGAAATGTTCTTTTATTAATATCAATTTCACTATCTATGAATTTTACTTTTTCAAAATGTTATGTTTCACTTTTGTTATGTTCTAATAGTGTAATTCATTTTCCTCCTCTGAAGATACATCTAATGGTAGTTCCAGAGGTTAGACCAAAAAAAAAATTATACTGGAGGGAGTTCTCGCCAGCAGCATGGCTTGCTCATGTTGATGGATTGATTGCCACTACCTTTGCTGTTTAATGCTTAGCTGGCCTGGTGTTTGGCTCCATGCGATTGCAATAGGGCATGGAGGCTTTGTATGCAGAAGCAATCAATCGCATGATCGAAGCAGCTATAACTTCAACATCAGTGTCCGCCTTGTTGGTGATGTTTTCAGAGACAATAATAATAACCAGCTGTCCCAACTGGTTGCAGTTCTGTTTTTTTTTTTTTTTTTTTTGGTTTTGCTGTGTACAGATACAGAGGCATGACCGACAGTGATCTGATTTGCTGACACTGGATGAACTGTAGACAGGGAGTTTACACTCTCCTCCTCGTTGTGAAGCTGGGTTAAACTTGGGCTACTGTGAGCATAGCTCTGTTGCAGTCTTATGCCACTCAGTGTGAGTCACTTACTCCCTTGGCAGGGATTGTCAATGGCTGAGGGTATTGAAGCCTTACTGCTTGCTACATGCAAATCCTGGGATGTCAGTATCGTGGGTCAGACAGTATCTAACTCTCCACTCTGGGTTAAGTTTGTGGGAGGTGGCAGACTAGGAGAACCCACGCAGGATCACTGATGTGAGGCATGCCACCATCTCTTTGCCCCCCCCCCCCTTATGACATACTATTGGCTATGGATGTGTCTATTTCTCCACCATCCGTGGCAGACGATTCACATTAAAACCCTCGTCTTGGAGAGCCTCTGTCTTTGCAGGCGAAGAGAAAGAAGAGTGTGGAATTCATGAACACTGAGAAGATGGATCAAACCAAGTTTTGACCTAAAGGCAACATAGTGATACCAAAATATTTTATTATGAAGTGGAGGGAAGGAGATTTTAGCAAGAGAAATTCTTTCGTGGTAGCCCAAGGCATTACGGAAGCTGCTGGAGGACCAGTAAAGGATGAAATGAAGACTGCAGTAGTCTTCCTTACATCCTACTGGAATAGGACTGCGTTCGATGAAACTGCTAATGATTTACAATCATCACGACTGCTGAAGGTGAAGAACATTGGACTCTTAGACATTCAAGTTTTGCCACACGAGACTCTAAATACCTCAAAAAGGGTAGTTGTGTGCAGGAACCCCTAAACTGCACAAAGGAAGAAGTCGTCAAGGAAATGTAAAAGCTTTTGTGAGCATACAAGCTTTACTCCCATAACTTGTCTTTAGTATAAAGATGAACTTATAGATACTTCAAACAAAATTGCTAAGTACCAGCCAATCATTTTGAAGCGCCCAGCAAAACAACTAACTATGATGAATTTTTTAAAAGACAAAAATAACTTGAGGGTCTGCTAAATTTTGAAACTAAAATGAATTTTTCATAAAACATACCATTAAAAATAGAAGAACTTTTGAAAGCGATGGAGAAACTGCCAATGTAGTTTCTGGTCCAGATGAAATTCATTAGATCATGATCAGACAACAAAGCACCACTAGGTTCGAAAAAATTAGAAAAAAATATCTTAGTTTTTACAAATTTTTTTTATGATAAAATGGAAATCAACCACTCGACATAACTTTCAATTTTTTTTTTTAAACAAACATTTAATACTTTTCATAATTAATAATACAGTTCATAGAGCTTGGAATTCTGAGCATTCACAAAAAAATATCATTAATTGCTATAGAATCCAAGATATGATCTAACAAAGTTGAAAAAATGAAATTTACAGTGACAGCAAAAAAAATAAAAAAGTTATATACATTTCTTACAGCAGTGGTAGCACTAATACTGTTTTTTTATTTCTCCAATTCAATAACCATGTCATTTTTATTTCTCTTCCTCTTCTCTTAAATTCCTCAATCTCATTACTTTTCTTCTCTGTAAATATTCATTCATTCTACTTCTCAATATATTGTCTTTCCTCGTTTCATCCTTTCTCTTAACCAGAATTGTTGTTTATGGCCTGATGAGACTCTTGCCTTTTTCATATTTGAAATCAGCACCCTTGCCAAAATTTAAATCAGTTACACCTTCTGCTACAGCTATTTCCACTAACCTTTGTAATACACTTTTGCTTTGGTCACAAAGACTCCAAGTATGGCTGTGCAAACTTTCATTCACTTTTTGCATTCTTTCTTTCAAGCATCGTTCCAATAATTTTATTCGTAAGTCTTACATATATAGGAGCAATTTCTTCTTAAATTATTTACAGCTGTATCAATATGTTCCTTATTACTACCAGGAGTTTCACTCTTAGTAAGAGCTCTGTTATAAAAACATCCATTATTTTTACCAACAGGGCATTTTTTGTGTTTTGGCACTTCATTAGTTGAGCAACAATGATGCAGAGTGTAGACTGCCTATTGATTAAGCATCTATGTTTAGATTGTTCAGCATTACACTGTGGTAGTTTTTTGTCAGCTTTACTACTTTGGAATTTTGGATTCTTTTAAACTTCAAAAGTTTTGCCTTAAATACTGATTTTTTTAGCTCAACAATTTTTAACTATGTTATGTAGTACTGTACCAAATCGTTTTGCCACATGGTTTACATACTTCTCGTTTTTTTAATTTACACGGAGTATTAATATATATTTAATCCTTTCAAATGATTGAAAGCTTTAGCATCTACATCACTCAATATAGTTGCATAGTAAAATTTGAAAAACTCAGATTTTTTCCACAGTATTTCAGCAGAAATCATCTCCATTGCTGAAGAAGACCCTTCTAATCTTTTTCACATAATAATTTGTGTCCCAAAGGATTTTTCTCCTGTGTTTATGCTCCTGGTATCTGATTTTGCATATTATTGATATTATCGGTCAAACCCTGAAGGCCCTGCATCTGTTCAAACTTTCTGGAACATTACTGTCATTTTTATTTTTTGCTCACCTTTTTCCAACAGCTTTGTTTAGCTTTGAGTTTCTTTTGTAGTTATGTAGATAATATTTTGTTGTTGTATTGTTATGTAGATAATTTTTTTTGGTCACATATTGAAATAATTACAAAAAAAAAATACTTTGTAGTCACCAAACACTACAATGCAAACTTTAACAACCTAAAATGTACAGTACCAACTTGCAAATAAAACAAATATACCAAAACAATAATACGAATCTAAATACTAATTATAATTATTATTTATTTATACACAATGATCAATATACACATTTATAAGCAAAATATTTAATACAATGATAAAACACAATTATAAGCAAAAAAATCAGTGATTTAAAACAAGAATTGCACCACCACCTCGAACTGCCTGAAATCTTGATTACTAACTTTGTTCAAAACAAAAACACAGTAATGTGCTGCCTTTTAGACAGGGGACTATGCCTACTAATTCAGAAAGAAACAAACTTCAAAATAAAAAAAATTATGTCATCCATCACCCCTACCTTAAATCCAGTGCTTTTAAATCTGTGCACACCACGCAGTAGTGTGTGGTCATGTTTTTCTGAGTTTTTTATTCCAAGACATATATAAGTGTTCATAACTAGTATTCATGAGTTAAATACAAAAAAATAATTCAGCAAGCAGGGTTAATATACCAATGAAAAGCCAGCATTGAATGTGTTATTAATTTTTCAGAAAACAATATAAGAAAAAATGTAAAACACAGTAGTTACAACAACAAAATTACAAATAAATACATTTTAGTAAAATAAAATTAAGAAATACCACTCATTACCAACCCAGTTACTGGTAGGATTATTTCAATACCTAAAATGTAAAATTAATAATTGTATATATATTTATTATGTACAAGTATGTATTCATTTTTTGTTTCCAATCATTGAAATTCTTTTATCAAAAGATTTCTGTATAATTTACTCTCCTTCAGAAACCTTACCACAGCATTCTAATCCTTTCCATTCAAATTAAGTTTTACTTTATCATAGTAAGCTTTTTTTTCTACCCCAAATCAATTTCCTGAAAATCCATAAAGTGACACAAACCTATTAAATACTAGACATTTCTTATCTAACTGCAAATGTAAAATCTACTCAAACAAAACAAGTCTTCCTTATGAGGCTCAATATTTTGTGACACTTGAGAGCTGTCCTAAACCAAAAAGTACACCCGCTAAACACCTATTTGGAGTATATACATTTATTAAATGCACATTAAATAAGAAACATTAACAGATTAAATCCTTATAGTGCTTACATTCATAGCTGAATTTAAAACATAATCATGTTTATACTCTAATGCATTCCACATAATAATACTGCATGTGATCGATAATACCTATTAATGTACAGTATAATGGATTTATTAGCTGATTCATTTTTTTTATAGATTATATATACACAAAATTTTAAACAGAATAATATTTTCATTCAATATTTACAGAGACATTGTCACATTTACAGAGTGGTGTACCCCAGGACAATATGTTTGTACTGACTCTCGAATCTGCATAAACTACAACCAAGTTTGTGATGATATCCAAGATTGCCCACTGGGAGATGATGAAAAAAACTGCATTACAATTGCTCCAAGTACAGAACAAGCCGATGATATGACATATCATTCAAAAGGTAATTGAAGTTTTTACAGTATGTAAAATCTAAGCAAGGTACATTTAAATAAATTTTACTGGAACGAATTAGCCAGTTCTGAAAAAAGTTACTAATATAAATTATTATAATTGATTCATAATGTTACTGCTGCTTATAAGTATAATACATAGATACTAATGAGCATGTTAAAGATAGGGGTGATTATGTATTACATAGCAGCAATTTTAAGTATGCCAGTGTGACTAATGCCACATTTTTATGATTTGTTTTTAATGGCTACATTTCTATAATTCAAACAAAATTTACTAATTAATATACTCTATTGTCCATAAAAAAAATTTTAAGCAAAATTAATTAACTTATTTGATTTTTTTTTAACTAAATTTATTCCATTAAAATAGTAAAAATAATATCAATATTACAAAGTTGTAATACATATTATTTTTATTTTCTTAAAAAAATTACTAAATTCCTGTTAATAATAAGAATTCTTATAATGATGTTTTTTTAGAATTATAAATTAATGTTTTATATGTTTTTTAGTATTATCTGAAACAATAAGGAAAAACATTGTAATTTAATTCTATGATCAGTTTGTTATATTGATTTCGACACAAAATGTCTTGTGACAAATATATAATGATAAACCCAAATTAGGTTGGTCCCATGTGGTCTCTGTTGAAAAATGTTGAAGGTACATATTTAAGTAGTCAGTATATCTGTTTTATTTTGAGTTGTAAATCATGTAAATTATCCTGTACAGAGTGTTTATAAAAACTATTTCATTAATTCAGGGGATGTTCCCCACATTAAAATAACAAAAAAACTTTACATCAACATATGAATGAAGTTATATATTAACATATATAAATTAAGTATTTCCAGACATATGTTGACATAAATAAAGTTTTTTCTTTATTTCATTGTGGAGGGATCATTCCCTGAATTCTTGAAACAGTTCTATTAAACACCCTGCTTGTGTATAAGACCAAAAAAAAATTTATTTTAATGTAATTTTGTTTGCCTTTTTTAAAATAAAAAATAATTTCAAACTGTCATAACCCATCATAAGTGGCTATATTGTATTTTTATTGCACAGAATTTTTAATGAGAATATCATCTTTATCTACATCTCAAATCATTAAGGCACTTTTTAATACATGAAGGCTAATTTTACCGTACATAATTTTTTCATACAATCATTATATACAGTACTTTATAAAATGAACAGGTATGAATAATATGATATCCATTTTTGATCTAATAACTGTTTTAACTTGTTACTACAAGTTCATATTTAAGAGTTCATAAATTGATCAGTATTTGGCATTTAACTATTTTATTTACATTAAATTTTACTCCTTTCTATCAACTTAACCAATCGAAGAAAAAAGATCAGAACAACTTCAGGTAAATGAAAAGGGTATCTACAGAATAAACATCTGAACCGCATTAAAAGAATAAGGTATACTAGATATAGAATGCTTCATGTGATAGATCACATGGTTTTCTTTATTCTTTTAAATTAAAATTTGTCGCCATAAAGTTAAAACTGTTATAGTTTTATACATTTGAAATATTATGTTCTAATAATTTATGTTCTAAATATTTATGTATGAAATATTTATGTTCTTTATGAGTCAAGTATTGTTTACATACATTCACTTTTTTCAAAGTAGTGAAAACTGTATTGAACAACAAACACCATTTTATCTTTCACAGAAATAAAGAAAAATCTAACTCCCACTCTACAATAAATGTTCTGTTTCCTTCATTTAATTTTCTTCTCTTACAACTTGACATGACGGAGAAAAAACGAATATCAA
>JAAAKQ030294311.1:0-10262 GCA_010016005.3 Zanna intricata
TTTATCTTTACTAGGACTTGAACCATAGAACTCTCGACTTCGAAATCAGCTGATTTGCGATGTCGCGTTAACCACTATACCAACCCGGTGGGTTTATTAATACAACTTAAAGAGTACTTTCCGAAAATACTAATTTTTTCATAATTATTTTCTTTTTCCTCAAAATTCCATTAGAGTGGAAAGTAAATTTTTATTAAAGAAATTTTAGTTATGTGCATTTTTAATATTCAACATTGGGAAAACAAGTTTTTAAAAATATTATCTAGCTACCACAAAATAAAAATAATAAATAGTTAACAGAAAAATTATAATTAATTTAAAAAATATTAAACTGCTCTATTAAAACACAGAAAATTTAATGATAAATAATCGTTAAAATTTCTTATACGTAACCTTGCTCAGAATATAATAAACTAACTACAATTAGAAAACACGTGGTATATCAGGGAATATTTACTCTGAGCACCAAATTAATAAAACCAATTTAAATACTAAGTGCAGGAACTTTTTTTTTTTCAGAAACTGAACAGTAGCATCTTAAAGGGAACTCTCCTTAATTAAAAAATTGTACGAGTATATTATATGAATATTCAAATAAAACAGGCTCGTATCGTTTCACGGGCTAAGTTACATGATGAAAAAATATCAGCTTTTTGGATGAGTAGTTACATTATACGAAATTGTAGCTGTAGCATGTATTGTAGTTTTTATTCAAATTTTTTTTAGATGTTAAATTAATTCAAATTTTTGTAAATTAGTTATTATTATTATTAATTAATTTATAAATATTATTATTAATTTTAGTAAATTATTTTAACGTTTAGTAACTTTTAATTAGATATGTTAATACTTAGGGTTCTTCACGAACAGAATACAAAACAATCAGCTTCACCAATCATGCATCAAAACTCTTCAGTATAATTCTTGACAGGATAATTGAGAAGAGAATGAAAGAAGTGTTAGGAGAAAAAAAATTTGGATTCAGGAAAAGTATAGGGACAAGGGAAGCAATTTTAGCGTTCAGATTAATAGTAGAAGGAATATTAAACAAAAACAAACCCGAAATATATGGAATTTATAGATTTATAAAAGGCATTTGAAGACATAGACTGGAATTAAATGTTCAGAATTTTAAAGAGTTTAGAGTTTAAATATAGAGATAGAATAATAATGGCGAACATTTACAGGAACCAAACTGCAACAGTAATAATGGAAGAGAATAAGAAAGAAGCAATAATAAAAAAGGGAATCCGACAACAATGTTCCCTATTCCTTTTTAATCTTGTTACTTTTTAAATTTTACATACAACTAGCTGTTAATGATGTTAAAGAAATATTTAGATCCGGAGTAACAGTGCAAGGTGAAATGTAAAAATGCTACAATTTGCTTACGATATAGTAATTCTAGCTGAGAGTAAAAAAGATTTAGAAGAAATAATGAATGGCATGGATGATGTCTTCGCAAGAACTACCGCATGAAAATAAAATAGAACAAAAAGAAGTAATGAAACGTATTAGAAATGAAGTAGATGGACTACTGAATATAAAAATCGGACGAAGATAGACTATAGAAGTAGAAGAATTTTGTTCTTTGGGAAGTAGAATTACTAATGATGGATGAAGCAGGGGTGATATATAATCGAGTATATACATGCGAAACGAGCTTTCTGTCAGATATATAATTTGCTTACATCAAAAATTAATTTAAACATCAGGAAAGAATTTTTGTAATATATTTGGAGCGTAGCTTTATATAAAACTGAAACTTAAACTATTGGATTATCTCAGAAAAAAAGATTAGAAGCTTTTGAAATGTGGTGCTGTAGAGGAATGATAAAAACCACGTGGGTGGATAAAGTGACAAATGGAGAGGTACTGCGGAAAATTGATGAAGAAAGAAGTTTTTGGAAAAAATGTAGCTAAAAAGATAAGACAGACTTATAGTCCACATCTTAAAGCATCTTGAAAAGTCGGGCCAGGTAGATGGGAAACGTTGTGCAGGCAGGCAACATTTGGAATATGTAAAATAAATTGTTAGGAGTGTAGGGTGTAAGGGGTATGCCAGAATGAAACGACTTGCACTAGATAGCGAATCTTAGAGAACTAAATCAAACCAGTCAAATGATTGAAGACAAAAAAAAACAATACTTCCGTTATGATTTTAACGGAGTTTTACCTAACTATATAAAATTTCGGATATTAATAAATACAGGCTCAAATAAAAACAAACTAAAAATAAATTTTCTAATACTCTTCATTTAGAAAAAATAGAAGAATATACCAGAATTTTTAAATAAATTATTAAGAATGAAAAAATATTCTATAAAAGCAGTTTTCCTAAAAAAAAAGATTGTAGGAAAAATATACTGTAAATATAATGAAAGAAAAGCAAAAGTGATATTACAAAAACATTTTGACAATTTAGGTAACCTTATTTTTATTTAAAGAAATAATCAAAATATTTAAAAAAGAAATGTAAGGATTTTTTCAAATAATTAAAATGGAAAACGTTCAATTTTATATGTACATAATAACACCGTTCTATCGTGCTGTGGAATGTAAAAATGCAGTGTAATTTTTAGAGCATACCACCCTGCTTTTATGGTTTTTTCTTTACATTATACAATTTTCTGAAATTATAACATAATAACCTTCATTTTATGTCCATCTGCATAATACATTGGAATTTTATTTGCATTTTAAAAATCCTATATACGGAAGACAGAGGAATATTTTAAAATTGAATAACGTTCCAGTCAAAACTGAGATTAATGAATATTATTTAAATGAAAGATATAAGAAATATATTCGTTAATATATTTTTTACGTTATTTCATAAAAAAATAAACAATTTTGGATATTATTAGTAACTCTGCTATATTTCATCATCATCCGGGTTATTTATTTCACGTCACTGCTGTGTCCACTCATTTCTAACCAAAGTCAACTCCTTCAACCCATTGTATTTCAAAGAGGTAAAATCCAATCTTACCTCACTTCAATCTCAATTTCATTTTTCTTTTTCCTCGTTTCGTTTCTCCTTCTACTGAACCTTCCGAAGAAGTTTTCAAGAACTTCTTTTACCACATGTTCTAACCGATATCCTTTTCTTTACAATAATTTCCATATATGTCCTCTATATCTTACTCATTACTTCCTCATTCTTCAGTTACTTCATCCTTTTCCGTATCACAAAAATCTCAATTCAATCACTCCCCATTCTTTATTTATGAACTACGCGCTGAATGTTTATCCCAAGGTGACCCAAGACATGCGAAGCCCAGCACCTTGAATTAAACCTTGCTAATTTCTCAACTATAGGACTAGAATCTCTAGGACATTAAATGATGACCATAACAACCGTTTTGATTCTCATTACATTGTTCACCACGATAGAAACTGTTTGATAAAACAACCACGGCGTCTCAAAGACGGCACCAAAGATAAATTTCATAGCTTACGATTACATTAATATTCTTGGTAAAGCCAATCCGGAGCCAAATAAAGGAGCTTCTGACAAACGTGATCTGTAAGATTTTTTATAAGAAAATATCTTATGATTGCAACGTGGAGTATTAATGGTATTCTGAACCGGAGAAATGAACTATTGACAATTATGCGGAAAATCAGGATGTTGTCCTAATCTCAGAATCTCATTTCACAGACCGGGACTACCAGAGTGTTAGAGATTGCAAGGTATACAAGACTAACCATTCTGATTTGTTTTCACATTTTTGCATGGAGATACCACAGTCCTGATGAGAAATGGATTAAAATATTTTTAACTATCTCCGTTTAGTACTACCCGTATCCAGGCAACCTCTATTGAGAAATTTAACTGACTTGGCCTCCCACTGTCAGCAATCTACTGTCCCTCTCGCTAACCTGTTTCTAATATGATGTTTTCGGATTACTTTAGAACATCATGTTGCCAATTTATTTTGGAGACGATTGGAATTTTAAACACCTTTTCTGGGGATCCTGGCTCATAACTATTTGTGGAAAGCTATAAATGACACTAACGGTGATATCTCCGAGTTGCAACCAACATATTAGTCTTCAGGTACTACAATGGTTTCAGAACTATTGAATTTTTATGTCAGCTTCGGGAGCTCCTCCTTCTATCCTGATGTGACGAATAGTTAAGATTCCCTTCCGAACATTCTGCGATACTTTTAACACTCGGCACGATAATTGTAAGTTTAGAGACCTCCCCGACATACGCAAAAAAAAAGAAGGACTGCATGTCTCATCGGAACTGAATGTAAGATAAGTTCATTTGGATGCGCCATTGAAATTTGGCGATGAAATCAATTATACAACAAGCTAACTGTCCTCAGTTATGCGGGATACCATTTGGTGCATCACACCGACGTTTTGTGAATGACAGGAATAAGGGACCTCTCTAGGGATGTGATAACCACCTAATTGCGATTAAGAGAAGGATTACGAGATGGCAACGCCTCAGAAAACAAGATACATCAGGCATGAGCATGGCTGCACGCAGGCTATAGAGGCTCCTCTTGACAATCGGGAATGAATCGTTTAAGGAATACATGGAGAACCAGTTTATGGATTTGTGCATTTTCTTTCTTTTATAATCGTTTTCAATACTACTCTTATCATAGCTATGTGATTGTATATAATTATTCTTGCAATCTGATTTTCATTAAAATTTTAAACAATTCTTTCGCTATATTTATAAATATAATATAGATGGCTTTATTTACCTTAAAATGCGTCTTTTGAGATATTAGCTGAGAATTAGAATAATTTCCCTGGAATTCAAATTTCTTTTTTATAAACCAATTTTGGTCTTCATCTAAATATTTTATATAATTTAATTTGAAAGTATTCAAGTTTTTCATTAAGTTTATACAAAGATAAGACTTGAGATAATAGCTTTTATTGGTTCGATATAAATTCATACGTATAAAATATTAATACCTATTTTAAATACATACGGATGTATTTAATTAAATACGTTAAATGTATTAATATATTAATTTAATAAAACTAAATAAATAATAGTAATAAAATAATAACAAAACAAATATTTCTATTTGTTTTATTTTTTTTAATAAAAATTTTAATATTTATAAATAAATGTTTTACCTAAAAAAAAATTCTACGTAAATACTCTATAATGAAATCATTATACGGATACTTTAAAAATGATATATATGTCTACGCCTCGTTGTTTAATCTACCCCACACAATCTTGCACGGTTGTATAATAAATAAAGTCTTTATTTTATTATTATTATTATACAACACAATACCTAGATATATTCTTTGACCTTTGTATTTGTTAAGGACAAGTTCAAGGGCATTTTAAAAAAGATATTGAAGGAAGTATAGTTAATCAATCAATCTTATATTATAAGTTATACTATTGCATTTCATATAAAATCCTGATATTTTACCAATTCATCACACACACGCGCGCGCGCGCGCGCGCAGAGAGAAAGAGAGAGAGATAGATAAACGTAATATTGAATGCAAATATTATTTGATAGTTTATTATTTGGTCAGAGAGTAAATAACAGAAAAGTGAAATAAAACTTTTTATATCGTATAAAGATAATAAAAATGAAATCAGTAAGACTAAAGAGTTACCTATAATAAATTAAGTTAAAGCTTACCATGAAAAATTCTAAAAATCAAGTGGCTTTAAAGTAAATAAATGAAACAGTATACACAGGGGGACTAGAATTACTATAGTAAACAGAAAAAAAAAAATTTAATAATAAATAAGTGAAAATAAATACTAACAAATTTTAGATAATTAAAACTAAACTAAGAAGAAAAAGGTTATGAAGTTAAAAAAAGAAAAGAACTACAGTACCATGTAAGAAAAAAGGAACCGTCAAAATATTTCTGTAGCTACAATATAGATATACTACGTTACAGATAAGTAATTTCTCTCCGTCATTAAAAACGATAAAATGTTGCATTGTAATAGGAAAACTAAATTATAATAACCAATATATCACTACAACCGATATGCCGACCTCCGTGGCGCAAAGGGTAGCGTCTCGGCCTTTCATCCAGAGGTCCCAGGTTCGAATCCCGGTCAGGATTGACATTTTTCACAAACATTACAATTCATTCATCTCATCCTCTTAAGGTATACCTAACGGTGGTTCCGGAGGTTAAAAAAAAAACCGACTTCATTGTAAACAATATACATATTTATGCATAAACAACATACCAAGAGACAAGTTTTTTGTACACTATATTCCATATGTCATTATATACGGTGTCACCATAAACGATGCTTACAAATAAACGATTTGTTTAAAAAATATGATCCCTTGGTGAATGGACGTCATTAACGAGTGATTATGGACCATTAAATAAACATATTGGTCGAAAAATTCAGATTTAAGCAATAGAACGTATTTATTTCTTCTCGAAAAGCTTTTGTCTTTGAATACGTAACTTGGATTATTCGGTCGATACATGAAATTGTAAACAAGTATGTGTCTTATATCTGCTCTTTCGTTTCACAATTTTTGATGTAGATGCTTTCTTAGAACAGACAATGTGAATATTTCTCAGACATTACATTAGAAATGCTTTTATAATCGACGAAAAACAGTGTGATTTCGTTTTTAAGATCATTTGAAATAACTTTGCTAATCAAATCATGTCAATTTTCCCTTTCATACTGCGTTTCTATTAACAAATTACATTTCATGTATTGCAGTATTTAGGTAGCCCCAGCTCATATACCACACTAAATTCTTGACCGAGATTTCGATATTCTTTTCATCTGAAATTTTTAAGTCATCTTAAATAAGCCTGTTTGTTTTCGAAACAATATTCTTTTCTCTTATGAGCAGTTTCTTTAGTAAGCCTAACCATATTTCCGCTTTGAAGAAGTTACAAAATTAAAGAAAATATAATAAACAATTTTTGAAAAAAAAAATGAAAGTAAACAATTTTGGATTAAAAAAAAAATATTTTCTCACTAAACCCTCAATATAATCTTAGAAATTTATTTTTGATATGGAATCAATAGTCTAAAACCTTAACTTTAACAACATTTCGCAATCCATACATCCATCGTGAACGCGCAATTCATTTAAAACTGGGCGCCAATTTCAAAAAATAAATTTCAAATTAATTTTGAGGTTTAGTTTTTTTCTTTTCAGTCCAGCATTTTCATTCAATTAAAAAAAAAAACTTCATATAAAAGTCAACTACTCAAATAAGTGAGGTACTTACTTCTTTGTCTTCTTCTTTATTTCCAAAAAATATGCCTTTATTTTTGCATTCGTAATGAAATTCTCAAATTATTTAACAAAATTTTGTTTTTGAAATATAGTAAATTTTTAGTAATATCCGGAAATAAATAACGGCTGTAAAGCATTCTAGCATCGCTAACGCTCCCAAATAATTTTTTATACAATCCCTTCTTTCCAATTAAGTAAAACGTTGGATACGGTCAAAATCACATAAGATTTTCTTCTATTTATCTTTAGCAAATAATTTTTTTTTTACTGCACTATAACTTGAAAAATCATGTCAAAAATGATGTATCGGTTTTTTTGCAAATATTGACATTTTAGGGTGCTGTTAATTGCACACATGGGCACGCACGCACCCACACCGAACCAATCTCACCATCCCTCCTCCTCTTTTCTCTTTGTGCTTGTGCGTGCGTGCTTGCGCGTGCGCGCGCGTGTGTGTGTCTGAGGTGTTCGTGCACGCCAGCGTATTTACCTATGTACGTACTTATGATCGTGTAGGTGTCCAACTGCTTTTGGGCTTTTATCTCAAATGGACCACACCGATTTTCTTCAAATTTTGTAGGGCATTTTTTTATTTCTGTAGGTCAATGGTAATATTTAATATCTCTTATCATATTAAATTGTGGGGATATCGTAATTTAATCTTATCAAATTAAATTATGGGAATATGGGCTGGGGGATATCGCGAAACATGAATTACGGTTTTCTTCAGAGGAATTTTAGAGAAAGGTTTATTAAAGAAACTTTATTATCTATAATGTATATAAAAATAATTCCAAAAAAATGTTTTTCATAAACTCAACTTTACCTCTTAAAACTGAAATTATTTTTTATTCTTTGACTATCTTCCTTGGGTTTATTTTTATTTTTTTTTTAAATTTGTTGAAAGTATATATTTCATTACAAAATCATCAAGAAACGTCGACAATTGAAAATCATAGCCCCGGACCTGAAATTCAGTAAAGATGAAATGCAATGAAAAAGCTATGAAAGGTGTTACATGCAGTACTTTGTCAGCATTTTTTTTTTTTTTTTAATATACTTAAACTTACATAATCTAGGCTAAAAATAATTTCATTGGTTTTTTTATTGGGATTTTTATTATTAAAATTATTTTTTTTATTATTAACATTACTATTATTATAAAAGTAATAAAAATCAGAATATAATATATGGATATAAAAGGTTATTTCCGAGATAAATGTTTAGAAAATTACACTAGTATGTTGTATATTAGATGGAAAAAGTTTTATGCTAGCTAAGGTGCGTTTTTATTAAAATAAAAATATAGAACAGGGTATATTTAGTGATTAATATTTGGGTTTATATCCTTTATTTTTCTAGAATATATAATTTTATAAATATGCAAGTAGGCTATTTTATACAGATGTAGATAAAGTACAACCTAAAGATGAATAAATTTATGTATTAGAGAGATAAAAAAATTACAAGGCTATTTATTAAAATTTATTGCGTAATAAAAAAATGAAAAAAAAAAAACATATGATCCGGTGTTGAGCGTAAGGTGGCGGGTCTTTGCATCATTTATATTTATTACGAACGAAATTCTTAACCGAAAGAAGGAAAGTAGAACAGAATAAGTTGAGGTTAGCCGTAACGTGACTTTAACAGTACATAATATAGTAAGAAAAAGGGAAATAGAGAGATCGTTTCATGAAATTCAAATGCAAAATCTGTGCCAATTCCGGTAACATGAAAGTGGTAACTTAGGTCGCAGCACGAGATACCTTACAAGAACTGAAACATACTCGTATATAGAGAAGTATAACTAATGCCTGTTATTTGGCGTTATTCCAGAAGTGTACTGCTTTAATCTTCTTCACAATTAAAATAAATTCCCTGAAGAAACAACAAAAGATTTCCCTAAAGAAAGGAACGCCAAATTAAAATGTAAAACGTTGACTTACCCTACACTGTGTAACGATCCTCTTTTCCACTTACTATCATTTAAAACTTTCAGCGATGCACTAATCGGTCTCCAGATAAACTCGTCATTTTGCGTATAACTTTTCTATTTTAGTTACAACAAAATTATATCCCTCAAAGAACCCGCTAAAGAAAAAAAAAACCAAACGTAAGTAAAATTCAGCTCTTTTAATATACTCCTTAGCATTTATAACAAGATAACATGTATCTTGTGATGTTTTTTTCTGACGTCAGTATTAAAGTACTTATTCATTTTATAATATACGATATAATATATAATGAAAAAAATATGTCTAATTAATAAAATAAAATGAATTAAAATTCTTTATTTAAATATATGTAATATTATTCTATTCAGTTTTTAATATAACACATATGCTCACTGAAAAAAACTTCAGTAATTTTTTTTCATATCATTTCAGTAAATTTTATTTTTTTTAATATATAAAATAATTTTTTGATAAAATATAAACAAAATTCTTGTACCGTAATTGGTTATTAAAATTAATGTAAAAATATTAATAATAATAACAAAGTTAATGTGAGTAAACCACATGGCAATATATTTATTTACTTGAAATAAATCTGCGATGGCCATCAATAATAATCAACCAATCTGGTTACTTGAAACCGAAAGCGCGAGCGTTTTCGGCTATCATGGCATCATCCGGAGAGTATATATAAAATAAAATGTTATTGATTTTTATATACATATTAGCAATGCATTTTAATAAAGAGAATTAATATATGAGTATGGCACAATATGTAATTATGAAAATAAAGACATATATATATATATATACACGAGGGTAAATCAATATTTATCCGCAATTTAGTTATATTTTTGTTTATGTTGGTAGTACTGTCGTCTTGCTTCGATGACGCATGCTTTGTTTATTTTTTGTTATGTCTATGCAAGTTTCAAGATGCTAGGTTAGTTTCGTTATCGCTATCGTGCTGTTAATCATGGCTGCTCCGTTTTCTATTTGCACCGAAGTAGAGCAACGTTCAGTGATCCGTTTTTTGTGGTCGGAAGGCGTATCAGGGGCCGAAATT
>JAAAKQ030294333.1:0-10262 GCA_010016005.3 Zanna intricata
CTAGCTGTTGAATCTGAATGGCGATCGCTAATATGAAGCACAGCATATGTGTGTAATAATGTGTGTGTGTGTGTGTGCATGCACACGCGCATGTGTGTATGCGTATATTATACACACAGACACAAATGACAAGATTTTCATATAATGTGTAATGCTTAAGTATGTGGGTGACATGTAACATAATCTTATCAATAAGAATCTGTTATCGATAATAACCATGACAGCTTATATTTACCAATTTCTATAAAGTTCTCTAATATTTTTAGAAATCATCTCATTTTTCCTATTCAATCTTTGAAAAAAAAATGGGTGAAAAACATGACCACTTACTGGCTACTTAGCCATGTCCAGAGGTCATTAATTCCTTCTTTTCATATATTCATGGGAATACATGGTAAGTCCAGTGCTGATTATCAAGATTTTTCTTTGATAATTAAATTATTTCTGATCAAAGAAATGTATTATAATAGCCTGTAACTGCATCCATTTTGAAATTACAAGCTATCTTAAAACTTTTGTATCAAACTTTGAACTTTGAAGTTGACAAAGATTAACAGCTCTCAGGTAAAAACTGAAAATTTATATAGAAAAGTTTAATTATTATTTAATTTTTTTGAGCTTAACTATAAAAACATATATGTTATATGTTTTTTTTTTTAAAAAACTTTTCTTTGGACTGAGTATAATCTAAGCTAATAAAATACAATAATTTAAAACAAATCTTATTCTAAAATTACACTGACAAGGGGCTATATTGACTATACAGGCTATATAGCTATAAGGGGCTATATAGGCTATATTATATTTACTAAATATTGGTGCTACAAAAATCTTTTTTTAACTAATTATTAATCTTCCTGCTAAAGCATTAATTATTATCAACAGTCTTGCCAAAGAAAGTGTCAACTACTATATGCTAAGTGTACAGGTCTAATATAAGTACAGCAGATTAAATAAAATATAGCACTTCTAGACACTTAATTTACTAGTTTTTCTTACCTGAGTAATGATGAAAAATAGGTTATGTATTTTTTTTTTCTTTAATATTTCTTTGCATCTACTTCAATGATTGTTCTTAATTTCATAAAAATATTTTTTTTCCCATGAAAATGTAGATAATAATTATCTTATTTTCAAATACAAACACTACAGAGTGAAAAAGATGTTGCTTAAAAAACTGTCATTATAACAAAATCGCAAAACCAAAAATGTTTGAAATTAAGGAAGGGTTAGAAAAAAGGAGTAGAAAATGATTATAAGTTCATATTTTTTTAAATTTTTTGGGAGAATTTTACACAGACATGCAGTTAAACATATAAAATAGAGGAAATTTCCTTAATTCTCATCAACCATTCTATATCTAATTGCAGAAATGAAATATTACTGATTGTCAAGATAAAAATTATGGAGAATAATTAGATCTCTTTTGGCATTTTAAAGCAATTATGTTATTATTCAAACATAAACTCATTGTTAAAGATATTAATTTGTCTGGGAGAGTAAAACTGAAGGGCAAGACTCATCTTACTAGCTCAGTGTGTCCTTATCATAACCATCTCTAAGTAAACAATTTAAGTTAATAAAAGTGCATGGTGATAAAAGTGATGTTCACAACAATTTTGTTTAAAACACATGATATCCACGTGCTTGATAAAAACATATACAGAATTGTATTGTTTGCAGATTATGTATAAAATAATTTACAGAAAATTCAATGTAAAAATTGTATACCTTAACTGAAAGCGACCACGGATTAAGAACTAATTTAGTCTGGCAGCCCAGGTCTGAGTTAATAGACAAAGACTGTAAGGTCAAATGATTTGTGACAGTGTGTTGGGCAATTCCAGAATTCAAAATTATTTTGTCAACACTCACGCCTACATTTCCAGAATCTGAAAACAAAATGTTCAAAACAAAAACAATTACTACTCAGTATTATGCTGTTATTTAACAGCATAAATAACTAACAGTAAATGTGACATCAGCTATTTTCAGAAAAAAACAACCAGCTGATTCAAAAAACCTACTAACTTTTGAGAATTATTAAAAATATAGCAGGCATAAACTTCAATAAAACAATTTTGACATAATTTCAACAAAAACGAAAAATTTTACTAAATATACTAATAATTAATTTACTAATAATTTTACTAAAAATAAATTAATAATTATACAGTAGGGTAAAAAACATAATTCAAATCTATTATTATTTGAACATTATAATATTGTGGCCATTATAATGGTACAGATGGTACCCATGCCTTAATGATCAGTAGCCAACATCCTACCATTTACATTTTGAAAAGCCTTTTGTTCTTTTTTTTTGACTGATGAGTTAATTCATCACAGAAGCTTGCATATGAGAACATAAAAATGGAAATGGTTGCATATGAAAATGCCAAGCTTGTCCAGGATTTGAACCTGGGACCTCCAGATGAAAGACCAACATGCTACCACTCTATCATTAAGAATGGTGGAGTTTTTTACGTAGTTTGTTATAAAAAGTAAACAGTTTTGTAAAAGAGTAAAGTATATCCTTTTCAGTTGGGTAGACTGAGACCGTACATCTAAATCAAACCATGAATATATTATATATTTGTAACAAGTGCAGATTAGTTTTAAAGATCACAAATATGAAATTGCAATATGTCATTTTTTAATGAAAACAAGCGAAAAGTAAACCGGATGATTTATAAAGATCCAGTAAGAAATTTGAAAACCTTACTGTCAAGAAAATATTAAATAAATAATAACAAAATTAGCTTTGAAGAAAACTTTAACAGTTTTCTTAATTTTTTTAAAGAATACTTTTTTCTAAAATCTTTGTTAGTAAAAAATGAGCTAATTTTTAGTTAAAAAAAAAAAAGACAATTAACGAATTATCACTAAAAGAATTGTAAAACCTATCTATTGAATTTCCATGAAATGTCTAAATAACTTAGACTTCCTAAATTATTTGAAAAATTAAAAATGAATTGAAAATATATGAAAAATCTATTCCTAATGCCAAAAGATCACATTATGATAATTTAATATATAATTAAAACAATAGTTCTAAAACTACATGTTTGGTTATTAAAAATGAAATTTAATTTGAAAATAAACAGGTCAGATAGATTTACCTAAAACATAAAAGTACTTAACTTCTCATTCTACATCTCACCCTACTACGTTCTTCAACCAGAGTAATTTAAGATATTTCTCACATTATTTAAAAAAAAAGAAGGTAATATTGACAGATTTCAAACAAAGCAAAAAAAAAATTCAATGGTTTCTTGATAAATTTTTTTCCATTTATTATTTTAAGGAACTTAAAATTTGACTTTAAATAGAAAAAGTGAACAGTGTCCACATGTACCGATGAAATTCCTACTAATACTTTAAAATTAATCTTAGATGCTACAATTATAATCACTCTTACAAATTTAATAAAAAAATGTTCAACAATGGAGTATTTCCAAATTGCTGGGCATTAGGGAAATAGAATAGAGGTTTCTAATCTCCTTCTTAAGAAAGATACAGCATTCAATTTACAAAATTATAGGCCAATTTAGTTTTTTAAAGAATTTGAAAAACACACAAACATTTCTTAAAAAGTATATTTATTGTATTAATAAGTTTTCGGCATAAATTCAGGAAAATGTTTCTACTGACAAAACTATTCCCCATTTTTAAAAATGCTTTAATTGCAAACAGAAAAATCTCAAATTTTTTATGATTTCAGTAAAGCATTCAATTTAGATCCTCATTTCTTATTGATGAAAAGAATTAGTTATTAAGCTATCAAAGAAGTTGCTTACAATAAAAGTAACTAAGTAAAACTCATACCTAACCAACAACAAAAAGGCAGTAGAAATTTCATCCTTTTATAAGAATAGAATGTGAAGGATTCACTTCATGATAAAAAATGCAGAGACCTATAAGGAAGTATTCTTGTCTCATTTATTTCTTATTGCTTATATTCTTATAATTATTAATCTACCTCAAAATCATGAACCATTACTCTCTACAAATGATATAACTTATCTGTATCTGAGGACAATTATTTAAACAGAGTTGAAAATTTTACGTTAGCAATTCAAAAAGTTTTCCAGTGGATTTACCATAACAATCTAATTTTAAATACAGAGAAACTGTTGAATTTTATTTCTCACTATATATAGCTAACATTATATATATAGCTAATAAAGTAGTAACAATATTTTGCTTGCCAATAGTGTTAGATTTCTAGCAGTTCTCACATACATAAATTTTCTTGGTAGGATGAAATTGATTTCATTCGCAATAAAATCAGATCATACTATTAATTCGCTTGGAAGTTCATAATAAAACGCTAATCTTGCTATCATAATTAAATATCAACTATGAGTACGTATATTCCCATCTGAGACATAATATTTCTACTGACATTCTCCCTTAAAAAGAAAGAATGAATTTTTTTCAGATATGAAAATGGGCTGTCAGACTGACTCCATAAATATCAAACATGCACCATAGTATTTATTAAATTAAATACATTAATTTTCTTAAGTGTTTATATTTCTGAATACATATATTTCCTAAAAGAAATAGTTGATTATGCTTAAAAAAATTATATCCACCTCTATTAACCCAGATAAATGATTGTTTTTATTACTTAAAATAGTACTTTTCAGTTTACAAGGAGGTTTAAAATGTTTGCGTATCATTTTTAATAAATTAATGAACCATTTACAATTCTTCCCACCTATTTATTTAAAATAAAATTAAAAGATTCATTTTTACGTTAACAGTACTACATTTTGATAATTTTTAAATAATACTAATTAAAAAATCATGAATTATTTACATCTTCTTACAATCTGTTTATAAATATGTGCTCAAATAATTTTCATTAATATCTTCTGAATGGTGATTTGTTTTGTTATTTTATAGAAGAATCGTCAGAAAAGTAAAAACTATTTATACTTTACAACAAAAAATTATTGTTTTTGTTTTAACTTTAATATATATGTAATGATGTAAATTTTTTAAGCAATTTTTCACATAGTCACTTCCGAAGTTCAACTATTTGTCACAATTTGACAAATGGTTTTGTATACCTACATCAAAGAAGTTTGCTGCTATCCATTAAGTGAATCACAAACAGTTGTCATAACATCATTGTCACTTTCATATTGGTTCCAACTAACAAAATCCTTTAATTTTATAAACAGGTGGAAGGAAATTGCTTGGAGCAAGATCTTGACTGTGTGATGGATGATCCATAACATCCCATCAAATTCCTTTGAGAGGTTCACAAATTGAGGCATGTAAATGTGCATTGTCATGAAGGAAACACACGCTATCAAAAGTCCACGCTGGTGATTTCGAATTCCATGATGAATCTTCATCATTTCTGAATAAGTCAGAATTATTTGTTTCTTCATGAGGCATAACTCATGTGGTAAGACTCCATGGAAATCCCCAAAAAATTGTGGCCAGCACTTTGTTTTAAGTGTTTGTTAATTTTTTGGCTTTTAAGGCGATCAAGAATGATCCAACTCAAGTGATTGACATTTACTCTTGTATGTAGTATGAAACCCACATTTCATCCCCACTTAATATGTTATTCACCATTTTATTGCAATACATATGGTACTGCTTCAGGAATGACATAGCAGTAGATACACATTTTTTTTTTTTATGATTGTTTGTCAATATTCTTGAGACCCATTGGGCGCAAATTTTATAACAATTTAGGTGAACCAGTCACAATTTCATGTAACAGAGTTTGTGAACATATAGGAAATTTATCAGTAAGTTCATATTAACATGAACCAGTTCTTTTTAACATATCTGTTAATCTGCTCTTTCAGTAGTAAAGAGAGCAGGGCATCCTGAGCATTGATCATAATGAACATTTCCTTCATTCATTACACTGTCATAATAAAAAGCAATAATTTGATGATGAATTTCCACAAGACAAACATTTAGCCCATTCACCAAAACATATGTCCAATTTTACCTCACAGTCAGTAAGATTTTCAAGTTTTTTATTCGTTACAAACATACACAAAATCACTCCATATTACAGTACTAATACAAAATTTCTTGCAATACTAATAGAACAACAACTGAGACCAATTGATCATGACCTATTATTGTGTGTGAAGCTGCATGCATATGAAGCAAATATGAATTTTGCTTTTCGACGATAGCAATGTATTTATATCTTTACGTATTTAATATTATTTCATGTGTTTATATTTTTTAATTATTGTTATCAAATTTAATCAGTTCTGTATTTTATTTTAGAATTAATTGTGCATTTTGATACTCCTTTAATAAATGTTTAACCACGGTTTACCTTGATCTATTCAAGCAACTTCTGGGGTAGTTTAATTTTTATCTTAGGAGTACTGTACCTACACATTTCAAATGAAGTATATATAATGCAACAATCAGAATAAAAGATTAACTGTTTACTTTACTTATTTAGTCAGTACTTCGTATTTTTTACATTTTTAGTCATCAGTATTGCGATTTTATTGCTGTATATGACCTCATGAAAATATTTCTTTTGATTTTTTCTGGTCAAAAAATACTTTGGCATTATCATCACCCAGACATTACACATCTGTTACAATAAACAAACAGATATCACATTTTATTTCTTAATCAGAACATCCCAACCCCCCGTAGGAGAAGACACCCACCTTGTGACGTTCCGGTCGCCACACCACCCCTCCCGTTCATAGTCCTGAAGGACTTTACCGGGAGTTGTCTTATTGACCTGAAACAGATTACATATTTCAGTCACCAGCCTGGCCTCATTTGGGATGCCACCGATGCAAATGTCTCGGTAGATATTTACATTAGTGATTATTTAACTCAGTCTTTGCCTTTGCTATAGGCTTCTTTCGAACATCTTCTCTCTTCATGTCCTACTCGTTGCCCTCTGAACTAGCTAACTGAGTTCGCAGAAGCACAAACCCTTCACTTAGTTCTGTAATTAGTACAAGCTACTCATGACTGTAAGTATCTCAATATGACCGGCATTTAATGATTAATAAACATACCAATTAAATGAATGTTGCTCGCAACAACAGTAATTTAGACCTAGTACCCTTATAGGTCAGAATTGACCATTTACTCAACTTAAGTACAATTAGTTAAACAAAATAAACCCATCAAATTATTTTCCGTGTAACATTTACTTGATCACATATGCTCCCTTCGAGACGGACCTACACCCATGGCTGCATGGACTATCATGCTCCGGCAGTGCAGCCCTGTCCTGCCGACAGTGGTTACAAACCTAACTACCCTCATCTGGATAGCGCTACACCACATCACAGGAGCAGTGCAAATACCATCCAGTCGACAACCAACCTCTAATTGTAAATACTTAGACTGCTCTAACTGTGGCTCGATGCCAATACATCTGCCTCCAGCTAGTCAAACTGTCCCGGTGATCCCTAGCCACCCAGGGTTCTAGTCTATACCCCCTTGTTTGATCTGCACAGGGCCAGAAAATGGAGGAAGCCAGCTACAATTGTCCATTCACTGTGGGTCTTCCAATTGACCCGTAGATCAAGAAAGGAGTTTACTCTCTCAAGTTCCCTAATGAATCTGGTAGGTTCAGCCTTGTATCCAGAGAAACATAAAAGACATTGACTCTACACTCTGGGTATAGTCCAGAGTCAACCAATCCAAACCTAATCAAATTATGCCTAAAGGCATCATGTCCTGACAGAAATTGTGTCATGTACAGATTGGGGGAACCCACCTAAGCGCTTTCAAATCTCGAACATCAGGGAAGAGACCATGTATGTATCGACCAGTAGAAGAATTGTTCCACCTAAGTTGCCAAGAGTCAAAACCTTGGTCTTCTATTTCTCACATACACCCTGGAGTAAGAAGGGCTTTCTTCTTTGAGGTATACCGCATGCTATGTTCAGTAGCCAGGATATCAGTAGGTTTAGCACCGGTGATCACAGACTGCCTCTCGCGAAACGGTCCTGTAACCTCTGACAACAGCTAACAGAAGAAGACGCTGGGCTCACAACAAAATAATCTTGGATCTTATAACCAATAACCTGGAATCTTAATCAGAACAATAAAACTTTCAACTGTTATGCGACAGTTAGTATGAAGAGCTGATAGACACTACAGTAAATCAAATATCTGAATATTAACAGACAGCCTTAAGAAAAAACAACACCCAGTCTAAAATTTCTTCATTGTTGCCCAAGATTCATTGAATATTTCTGGGCAATTTATACTTACGACACAAGGCCATGTAACTTATGCAATCCACAAGGATGTGGAGCAGCTGTCGCATCATATGCATAATGAAACATTTTCCTCTGACACCATAGGCTATTGTATGTCCCAACTGTAATTGGCAGAGAACCATTTCCTCATGGCAAACTTTTCTGCATAAGAAGTCCCATAGCACCACAGTATCTATTCTTTGATACATCAAAGTTTGTTATCTAGTGTAGCAATCCAGTCACAATTAATAATCAGATGAAGTAATACGAGTAGTGAAGGATGGTTGACTACATGCATCTTTAGCAGCGGAATCTGCATCTTTAATATCCGGAATTCCCACTTTGTGTTAGTGATCCAGCGGAAACTCACTTGTGAGTTGGGGCAGATCAACTCAGCGATTGTATTATAGATCACGTTAATGAGAGGATGTTTAGGATACAAATCTTCTAAAGCCTGGAGAGCACTGCACTAGTCATTGCAAATAAGGATATGGTGGTACTGTGAGTTAATGATATTCAAAGTCTTATTGATAGCGTACATTTCAGCAGTAAATACACTTACAGTATTAGATAGAACAAACATATATGTTCTTCCATTAACAAAAAATGCATATCCATTGATATCATTCTGTTTCTATCCATGTTTGTATACTATTGTGTCTGGGTTTGTCTTGGACAAAATATGGTAAAACATTTGCTGTAAGACAATAAGTGGTGTTTATTCTTTATTGTATATCGTAAGGGAGTGTATGAGACGGGGGATTATATTTGTCTATGAAGGAATGTTCAGTCAGCTGATGAGGACTGGGTGGATGATAGGGGGAGTGTGGGTCAGTTAGCCAGGAGGAAGATGAGAGAGAAATTGAGGAGTTGACTTACACTCATAGGGATTCCTTTAAGTGTATGATAAAATACTTGTTGAGTGACATTAAACTTCTACAGTCATTAATCAGATGAAACCCTAACACGTAGCTAGATATCAAGACGTGTACTAAAGCCCTATGTGACTTAGCGATTCAAATTAAGAACACAATGATATTTGGTATGAAACTGCTCCTAGTACGGCAGATGTATCCACATCCATGTTACCTTTGAAGACCCCTGCTGTGTCTTGGGTAGAAGTTACCACACAGACTTCATGAACAGGTGAACTACAAAACATCATGACATATTGTTTGAGAGATGAATAGACTGTCGAGGCAGCTGCTATTAACTGGTCTGCCAATGTAATGATTGAATCAGTATTATATGTATATTTATACATTCTAATCTTCTAGTCAAGATTTGATTAGAACTAATATATTTAATGAACAGAACTTGAAATAAAGCAGCATACTTCGCAATGAAATTCAATATCCTGTTCATGGCTAAGGATCAGCATGTTAAGTTAATGATTCTTTCTTCTATTACAAGGAGATGTGCTTGTTTTATTTCAAGAATTTTAGTGCCACAAATGGCTTTTTTGTGGCCAAAAGGCACAATAAAAGCCATTTTTATAAGTAGGTAAAAAGTCAAGATGAAAATTTATTAAAATAAATACATGAAAGAGTGAAATTTTAATTGCACTGAAAAGAAGCTTAGTTAATGAGCATATTTGTATAATGAAAGTTATAAAACTTCAAAGGGTACTTAAAATCAGAAAAAAAATATACTATTGTTATCACTGTAAAGCAATTCCAAAGGTACAATCAAAAGGAAGGGTTGGAGATTAGAACTTAGAATAAGTGATAATTTCATTAGAAGCAAATATTTAGAATCTATAATGAACTTAATCTTTAGTCACAATTCCAATAGATTTAAAATTATTAGAATATTAGTTAAATCATCATATCCAAGAAATTACATTGAGCACAATTTTTTTTTTTTTTATTTAACAAATAAAATATAACTCGTGTCACCAAAAGTAAACAATTCTTCAAAGAATTACATTGTAAAATTATTTTTTTTATTATTTAACCTCCGGAACCACTGTTAAGTTATATCTTCAGAGGATGAGATGAATGAATTGTAGCGTGTGTGAAAAAT
>JAAAKQ030294344.1:0-10262 GCA_010016005.3 Zanna intricata
CAATGGCATGCAGGTATGCCTTAAAGCATCCATGTCCTGAAAACACTTGGGTTAAATGGTAACCCACTTGGCCGTGTTAGCGGGAGTATAACTCCCGCTAAACTGAATCTTCATAGCTCTTATATTAATGGGAAACCCCGTAGCAACTCGCTGTTCATTCTTATAGTTTACTGGATATTTTTCTGAAATTTGACATAGTTATTTCCTGAGGTCTTTTTAGGATGAGTAAGCAAAGATTACTTCGATTTACAATTACTAAGCGGTTGAAAAGGTTATCTTAAATCTTAAAAATCCATAATCGTCTATCCGATAAACGGAACCTCAGCTGGTAATGGTGTAAATTTAGAACCGCGTTAACTCATAGTTTAAAAATTGATAAATGTTTGCTACAAATTTTTTTCGTATTGATATATCTAATTTGGTTAAAACCCGAGTGGTAAATATATCATTTTTTGCTATGATTTATTAGTTGGTTGCACTTTACTTTCTTCTGAGGTATGTTCTTGATTTCAATTCAACATATTTGTTAAATCGTGCGCTTTCAATTATTCCCTTTATAATTCTAATATTTGTCTCTATTCCGAATTCTTTACCTTATATACTTGCTTCGGTTACTAAATTAACTAGTCCCGGGTCCCTTATTATATGACATACCGACTTAGTTTTTCTACTAAGAATCGCTAAAGATATTTCTTTTTATCTTATATTCCTTATAAAAACTTATTTCGACCTTTACCAACCAAACATTTTCGTGTTTTTTCTAATTATTACTATTTTTTGGCTTTCTAGCTTTCCATGCTTTGTCATAACGGATCGCTATGCTCCATATTAATATTTAATCCGTAATCTTCTTGTGGTAGGTAATTATCCTCAGAACTTATTATTTCGACCTTTTTGTTCCATTGCATAACTTACTTTTTCACTACGTTCACAACCCGCCGGGTTGGTCAATTGGTAGAACTCATCTTCATAAATCAGCTGATATCGAAGTCGAGAGTCCTCAGGTTCGAATCCTAATGAAGACAGTTGCTTTTATTCGGATTTTAATACTAGATCGTGGTTACCAGTATACTGGGTAGTTGTGTTTCAATTAACCACACGTCTCAGGTATGATCTGCGTGAGTCTGTACAACCTCAGTGAAATCGTTACACTTCACACACACGAGCAAGGGATTCGGCGGCTTAGAGGCCCCGAATACAGAAAGCTGCATGGGATATCTGTAGACTTCCGAAATATTTATAAGATAATAATACTTCGTTCAACACAGGGACTAGTAGTTGTATAGTGAAAACTATTACTGTCATAGAGAACAATTTTGACTAGTACTACTTGTACCAGAGATTCTTTACATTTTTAAACCCGTAAGGAAGACCGATCAGATAGTGCAAACGGACAGATTAATTTAGTCCTGATCGATTGATTATCATTGTCTCAATCGTTCTACACTTGTCTGTCTGTAAGGAATTTGTCGATACTACCTGGTTTACAAAAAGTAATATCATGATTCTAATTTGTTATTATATCTCTTGAAGTAATGTTGATTTAAGGCTAGAATTAGCCTTAAACAAAGCTTGATAGCCCGACTACCAAAGATGGCGACTACTGAACAAAAATACTTCGGTCTTTTATAGTTGCTAAATGTGAATCGGCAGTTATAGATCGATTATCATTCCGTAGAAATTTAATTGTGATCTTCTGAGTAGCAGTAACACTCTTCGATGGCATAATCGCTTTGAAAAGACCAAATGTCTGTGTAATGGAAAGAGTACGGGAACTTCCGAGGGTTTCTGAAGAGATTGTTGAACGTGTCTAGGAATTCTTTTTCAATTACTCTTCAAAAAAATGTTAGGAAAGCCGGCCGAGAACTAGCAATGCCAGTGATGACAATGTGAAATGTTTTAAGAAAAGACTTTCGTATTAATCCATACTGTTCAGAGCTGTTACAGGCTTTTAAGCCTTTCGACTACGCTGTCGAATGCCGCTGTTCGATTGCCTTCGCGATCGAAACGTTGCGGCATGAAAATGACGACTTTCTTGATCGTATTGTTTTTAGTGGGAAGTCTCAATATTTCATCTTAGTGGCAAAATTAACCCACAAAATGTTTGCATCTGGCAAGACAGAAAAATTCCCATTAACTCTTACAATGGTAAAGGATCTCCAAAATTAAATATTTCTATTTAATATTAAATTAAATATTATATATCGACAAGTTAATAGATGTTTTTCATTAAAGAGTGTATAACAGGAGTCACTTATTTGGATTTTCTGCTTACACGGGCTCTTTCCTAGACTACAATAGACTAGAAGATTTTATTCGGCAAGATGGTGCGCTTCACTGTACGGGATCGGTTGAATGATGTTTTACCCGACCGCTGGATCAGCATAGACTCGATGACAGAGCTTGTGTTTGTGGTGGTCTCCATGATCATCCGATCTGATCCATGTAATTTTTTGCTTTGAGTTTTTATTAAGAATCTTCTGTATGCGTCTCCGCTACGTTCTGATAAATCCAATCTGAGGCACAGAATTGAATTAGCTGTCGCTTCCTAAACATGCTGCTGTTTATTCCAGACATGCGGTTTAAAATATGGACGACTCTCCTATCAGTTGAATTGAGCCGCGTGACGAAAGATATTCTTACAAATTGAACATTTTTAAGAGTGCTCTTCTATTTCATTTGTGATTCATTACCAAAAGTTAAGAGATATTAAATAGGTTTAAAATCCAGATGTTCTTTTTTTACACTCTATAATAGCTTTAATTTAAGAAATATTTTATATTTTTTGGTTTCTCATTCATTACCTTATGTATCGAGCCAAATGTAACATGCCGAATCTGTATGCCAAATCTACGGAAAAGAAAATTAAATTTAGCGCAACAAGTGACCATTCACTCTGTTCGCTACAGGATCTAGCCGTTTAAAGTGCAACATTACTCTTAACAGAAAGAGATTATTATCAATGCCTCCGGTACTTAAGATATTTTATGCTGATCGCAGTCATATGAATACCGAGACATACGAATAATCTTAAGCAAGAAATGGATAAATCCGTAACATTATTTGCATAATTTATATTTTTATATGTTAACGTCCAATTTGTTCTTTCTGTTAAAGAGGTGCATATTAACTCTTTTTCTCTGAAAGTAATGATTCCCACTTTACAGCCGGTCCGTTAGGTGATTAGAGTGAAGATGTCACTCGTATGGTCGAATGTTACCGATGTTTCGGTGGGCTTGACTAATGTACCGCCTGGTGTTTGACTTTGTGAAGAAGACAGTGGGAAAGCCCGGCATAAGGTGTTTGTTTTTCATGAGAACGTCCATGACGCTTATAGAAATGTGTGAAAATTAAATTTTTCACATTTAATCTATCGATAAATCAACGATCCAGTTGATTTTTATTTTTTATTTTAACAGTCATCGACATTTGTAATGAGAGTAAAGGAATCTTTAAACAGTATAATTCCAGAAAAAATATTTAAAATAAAAAATTACGAAATGTATGAAAATTCTTGTACAAAAATATTTTCTATTATAGTATACTAAAATCTAACGGCGGGTTCTCCTTTCACAAGCTGCCTCTGCTTGTCTCCTCTTCCCACTCCTATAACCCAGAATGCGGAACACGTGCTACTGGTTGGCACAAAAGTAATGTATACTTCCTATTTAGAAATGATTTTGATAAGTGACTACGCCACGTCAAAGAAAATCATTACATTATAGCCTATAATAAATACACAGCTCATTTCATATACTTTTGTATTGTTACGGGTTTATTTAGAGCAAAACATTAGTTTAACATACTTGGAAAAAAATCATATAATTTCAAGAAATAAATAAATAAATAGATTACTTCATATAAATCTTGAACAAAATGTTAAACATAAATAATTTTATCTGTACTAACAAATTACCAGAACGTACTTCGTTACTATATATATTAATGACGTCATAATTAGATACGGTCCAAATCATTGCAAATTAATAGATATGACTTTTGGAATACCCTACTTTTGGCTGCTGGTGTGAGAATCACCGGAGATGGAAGAGCAGTGGAGGGGATGATATATACCGTAAGGCTATGCATAGCGTGAAGGCGGTCCACCTTCAGATATTACATACACGAAAATAAAGCTTATATATAAAATTTGTCACTTTTACGGGTCGAAAAGATGCAAAGTGATCTTTTGTTGTGTCTCAAAAAAATATACCTTTAAAGGTACGTCTATATTAAAAAAAGAAGATGAATATCATGTACACTTTTTATTACTTTACGTCAAGAATTGATTGAAAGTGGATATATTTAATTTCACAATTTTTTTAATATAAAAAATAACGTTTTATGTCAAATTAAATAAAAAAAATATTGTTAAACATATTAAAGAAATATGTTAATCCATTTTATACTTCGACCAGTAAATTCTGAAATAATCACTTTTTTAATTGATTATCTAAATTTCAGCCGTAAGTTGATTGAAATTAAATTCTTGAAATTTTGAACTATTTTTTGTTTTATATATATATATATATATATATATATACAGTATATATTCCAAGTTTCAAAAACGTAGATTTTTAATTTGTTGTAATTTTATGTTGAGTAATTTTCGTACGGTGAGAAGTATTAATAATGAGAATAAGGCATTAATATTGAGATTTAAATTTTCATCACACTTATGCTATATATATATATATATATATATATATATATATATATATATAATTAAGTGAAGCGAATTATTTAAAAATATTCGTTTGCCTAGTACATATAATTTTTGTCATCGATCGTTTTTACGCACGTATGTGCACACGCAATACTTTTTTCAAAGAAAACTAGAAATAAATCATGTATGCATGGAATAAGCTACATGAAATTTGCAGTAGAATGAAAATGTATGCGAAATTTGCTAGGGGATGCCGTCACTGCTACAACCGATTGATGTGTGTGTGTGTGTATGTGTATACGTTTGAAATGTCCTTTTAAGAATATCGAATATGGAACTACTCCCGTAGGTAGATTTAGCAAACATTTATTGATCTGGGTTTGGAAGTGGATTGCTATCGTTTTGAGGAATCTTTTTAAAACTTGATCTTTGAGTCCTTCTTACGGTAGGGGATAAAAAAAGATTTCAGTAAGATTACAGTTCATTGTAACAAATTACAAATAAAACTTTTTTGTTTTGGACCATAAAAGCTAACTATAAACTAGAGTGTGAAATTATTATTTAATTAAAAATGACGGAAGTATCCGATTAACAATTTGAAATAGAAATAATAAAAAGAGGAGTTGTTTCAATGAATAATTAATATATCGCTTTTTCTAATAAATAAAAAATAAAATTGTTTATGTATTGCGAACGGGGAGTAGAATAATTAAAGAACAAGAATCAAACAATGAATCGTTATTTTTCTATATCATACATTATATATTTATGAGGCAATTATATTTATAATAAAGCAAAAAAAAAGCTTTGTAATTTTATCTAGTATTATTATTACATGCTTTTCTTTATCTTAAAGTGATTCAACCTTGTCCTCATATCTTGTAAGCTTAATCAAACTCATTTCGACGTCATACAATGGTGAAATTTTACAGCGATTTAAGTCGAGTGACAATATAATATTCCATTGTTAATTTCATATATCTCTTTATTTTATGTATATTTATGTTTGTATTCGTATGTGCATGTGTGAAAATATATATATTTATATAAAATACAAGGGGAACATCTTTAGGAAGGGAGTTGAATCAATAAGATGTATGTATCGATCTGGTTAATTTTGACTGTCGATTCAGTATGAGTAGATCAGATGCCTGTTAAAGTGAATTTTAATATAACTAGTGTAAATTTACTTTTTAAAGTTTGTATACGCTAATGATCTGATTTTATTATAAATAAATAATATCATTATAATAACAGTTAATAACTTTCCAGATTATAAATAATTATCCAGGTTATAATAAAGAATAAAACTGCAAATTTAGATTTTTTTTTTTTTTTTGTTTGCTGTACGATTAAAACAAGTCTAGATTTCGCTGAGTTATAAATTATTGAGTCATAATCTAGTTTAGATTGTTCATCGGTACGGTTTGTTTTTATTATAACTTCTTGCTCTGTTCCCTAGTTCTTCGAAGTTAATGTTTTCAAGATGTTGAGTCTTTCGAAACAGTCCATTCTTAAGTACTGATCTTTCATGATAATTTGCTATCTAGCAAATTCGACCTAGGATTTTGACTTTATCCCTAAGTTTTTTGTTATCTAGGTACAGTTCTATACCTCGTTCTCATTTTTCTTCTATGGCTTAAAAACTGTAACTGAGCTTTTAGTTTTTGATATTTCGAAACCTGTTTCATTGCAGAAAATCTGTAGTGCGTTGAGGGCATTTTGAAGTAATTTTTAATATCTCTTCCTGCTAGCATTAACTTACTGTTATCGGCGTATAATGTAACCTGACAGGTGTTGAAAATAGTTTTACAATGTCGTTTATTTCATGCAGGAATGCAGTTACGCTTATGACACCTCCTTGCGGAACAGCGTTTTCGATTTGAAACGGTTCGGTGAGATGCCTCCTCGACACTCTTCCTCGGATTTTTCTAATGTCTAAAAAGTGCGCAATGAAATTTATCAAATAGCACTCTTTTAATGATAAGAGTGTAACTTTTATTTATAAAATAAAGATTGAAAAGTATGTAAAATAATAAAAACTCATTATGAGCGGTCCAAGAAGAAAGTAATAGTTAGTTTAACTTAGGAAAAATTGAGATTATTCTAAGTCTATGGTATATAGATTGTCGTCTATCATTATTCAACAATTAAGTCTGCACCGCTATTGATAAAATAAGGCAGGTATATATGAGTATTCCGACTGTCTAATTCTTATTTATTACGTATATTTGTTTAATTATTTTTGAAGTGATTATTTTAAGTAATTATTTTTGGCGCTGACTTATATTAAAAATCGTCACGAGACGCTAAGCATATATATGTAGGAGAGAAAGACATGGTGCGAGAATTTATACATATATATGCGTATAATATATATAGAATGAAAGGTGGGAGAAAAAACACACCTCTCTCTCACTCTCTCTCTCTCTCTCTCTCTCTCTATATATATATATATATGTGTGTGTGTGTGTGTGTGTGTGTGTGGGTGGGTGTGTGTGTATGTATGTATACTTACGCATATGCGGATATACGTTTACATCAATATACAGTAAAGAAAGACGTTGATTCCATTTCTCTTTCTTTTCCCGCTCTTTTTCTCTTTCTGTATACCGGTACGCATAACGTGTACATTAATACTGTATAGATCATACAGTAATAGTAATTATATAATATACAGTAATTATAATTCGTTATTAAAATGTAAATGTTTTCTAACATTTATTTAATAAAGAAAACCAATTCAATTTTTATTATCAAATTATTTAATTAATCATTACACTATATTATAAATAGATTTCTTAAGTAGTGTATCAAGTCCTTTTAAATGAATAATCACATACATTAGAATCAGCAATAGAATCAAATATAATTATTAACCAATGATCGGTACTCATTGTTTTAAATTTTCACATCTGTTGGTTAGTTCGGCGACTGGCTATATTTTTTTATCAATATTTAAAAAAAGTTGTCAGTGTGATACTGATCTCCAATTTATTTCAATAATCTTTAGTGTGGGTCTTTCTTTATAGGAGTTACAATTTGTCGATCGTTTTATAAACAACAATCGGTAATCGTTTGATTGCAAAATAAAAACGATTTAAGTTTTAAATATTAATTTAAAATTATTATTTTTAAATCGTTTTTATTAAGATACGAGTATAATAAGATAGGCTGTGATTTACTAAAAACGAAAATTGAGTTTTAGTTTTATTAAATATTCATAAATCTTTTTTATTAAATATACACAAAAGTTCCATAAAGCTTTTATTATATCAAGTCTTTTTGTTTTTATTTTTAAATCCCATCGCTCCTGTTACAGAAGATTATATGAACGCTTCATTCGATGCCCAAAATGGTACTCTCCAGATTACAGGAACGAAGTCTTTTTTTCTTTCTTGTTTTCCCGTTATTTTTCGTTTTATTCTTATTCCGTTGAGCCGATTCCACTCTTTCGTCTGTACGCTTCGTAAATTATTAATGTATTACTCTCAAATAAAAAAGATTTCTCTTTGTTTTTTTTATTTTTATACTTTTTAATATTTGGAATACACAAATACTGTCGTATCGCATAATAGCATGTTAACATAAATGACATCGTGTTAGTAATTATCGAGTATTAAACGGGTATAAAAATGTATAGAGTTTTATACTTGTTAATGTTAATTTATTTGATAAGTTATTTATTAAAATAGAAAAAGATTGGAGTAAAGTGTAGTATGTAATTTACTGTTCCTTAAATTTTAACTATTTTTGACAGTTTTCACTCTGCCGCTTCGCAGATTATAAAATGAATAAATAAACGATTTCATTCTTCAACGAACACGATCGGCTATTTCGTGTGGAAATTACTTCTATTCTGTGTACATAAGTATATTACTTATAAATTTCTGTGACGTCAGTCGGTTCGGTTTGATGCTATCGTCGGTTTTTTCTATTCCCGGCTAATATTTTAACCTCATCGTATTTTACTACATCTTACATCCTCTGTCTTATCTGTTCTATATATTCCGATACGGTTTTTATCTTCATCTTTATCGCACGGTTTTTATTACTAAATTAATCGATCTCGGAAGTCTTAATAAATGCCCGCGATCCTAAATCGTGTCTGTTATTCGGGTAAAGATTTCTCTGAAGGAAAAAATGTTCGCCTAAATTTTACTCCTCTTCTATTATTCTTAAAACATTCCGAATTTTATTGACCTAATTATTTTCGAATCTCCTTGAAATATTTCATTTTAAAGGTCTCCCCCCCTCTCACTCTCTCTCTCTCTCTGTGTATGTGTGTGTTATTTCCTTTTCTACTTTCCATATTCCCTAAGTTTCATACCGTAAAGCGCTAAGCTCCGCACAATTATTTTCAAGAATTTATGTAGAATACTTGTTGGATCTATGTTTGTATATCAGTAGGCTTATTTTTTCATAAAAACTCTCTTTGTTCGAGCCCGTCTGCTTTTGATCTCTTCTTTATTTCTTCTATCCTTTATAATTTTACTACTTAATAGCAAAATACTTTAACACATTTTATAAATACCGTAATTTATATCCGTCTTGCAACTTTTTTCATTTTTTTTTATTAGGGATAGATTTTCATAATTTTGTTAAATTAATAAAATACATTGTTGCTATTATTATTAATCTGTTTTTATGGAACTTCCTATGCAGTTTGTAAAACTCAATCGGCACTGATTTAATACATCTTACACCAAATGCTCCTTCTCCTACAAATCGTCTTAGATATTACTTTATTTTCACGAGACGTTAAAGTGAGTAGTGCGATAATTGTCAAATTTCTGTTCGTACCGCCTTTGGTATAATAACTATCATACTGTTCTTTTTTAAATCCGAGAGAATTTCTCCCGTCTCATAAATTTTGCTTCCCAATGCAAAGAGCACAATAACTCTTACTTTTCACATGTACCATAATTCAGACTGAGTACCATCGATTCCTACTTCTTTAAATCTTTCTGAACTCTCTAGAATTCGGATTGTAATGCACTCCTGTAATCTTCTGTAAAATCATCATAAATTTATTTATTTTTATCAAATTAATATTTTTTCTCTCAAATACATTTATTCATTTTGCCAGCAATTAATAAACATATTAATTTGCGAATCGTCGCATAAAATCTCTATTACCAGTATTAATTTTCTCATAGACTATAGTCACAAAGGATTTGTATCGCTAAAAGTATCATGATCCCGGATTTTTTTTAATCTCTTGGCTTTTGATGATTAGGTCCTCTGAGTTCATAAATACTAAAGTCTAAAATGAGTTCTAGTACGATAAATGTATATGAAGTAAATTGATTCTAAGGGTTAAAAAAAATCTGGTTAGCGAAAGAAAAGGTATTATGTAAAACAATGTCGGACTTAATATTTTACGCAAGCGCGCACGTGTTATTTTACTTAATAAAAAAATAATAATATAATTGAACGTAGCATTGGAATATCGAGATTCTTCCCACTTAGGGCATCTCAAGAGCACATGTTCAGCCGTCTCCATGTCACCGCAATACAAGCAATTCTTCCACAGCCTCTTTCTGAACCGGAAGAGGTAGTCATTAAAAGCCCCGTGTCCAGAGAGGAACTGGGA
>JAAAKQ030294377.1:0-10261 GCA_010016005.3 Zanna intricata
TATAAAAAAACTGGAAAAAATTATTTTTTTAAATAGTCTCACTATTGTTAAATGAATCCCATTATTCATAATGGAATTTGATAGTTGTCATATTCTGAATAAGTTTGTATTATTATACATGCTGTAACATGTATAAACCACAAACTAAAGAAAATAATCTTTTCCAGATCATAACCTTTACACATGAGAATAATCTAACCTACTACTATGAATGTAGAAAATATTATTTGTATTTTATTTTCAGTTGTTCATAATTTAATAATGTTAATTTAAATTATTATATGTTTAAAACATAGAACGATATAGGTACAGAATGGTAGAGTTTTGACTTATAGACGTTTTAATAATGAACATTTTATAAAGTTTAACTTATATCTATAACAAGAACTTTATTTATTATCACTGATTCAATTTTAAAGGTACTAAACATTAATTTATATTAATACTATTACACGATAATATTATTAATTACAGGAGACAAGTTAATTAATTATTTTAATTAATAAATATATATTTAATATTTATAACTTACAATAAAATACAATATACAAATATCAATATTTATTTTTTAAATAAATAATAAAATGCTATAAGAATTATATATATATATATATAAGCATTTTATTATACTAAAAATATTAATGATAAAGCCAATCATATATGTAATACATAAATGTACTGAATTTGTATAAATGTAATTGACACTTTTCAAGCCTTGCCTTACCATTACTGATGATATTATTTTTCATATACATTATTATTATTATTATTTTATAATACTTATAAATAGATAAATAAATAAATAGAAGAAAGAAATAGTAAGTGTAAGAAAGAAATTAGTTTTAAATAACATCATCATTATCATTTTCATACACCATAATTAATATTATTGCATTATAATGATTATGTATTTGCATTTTTTTTAAAATTATAAACTTATAATTTATAAATACATAATTATAATAATGCTAATAAATTTATTTATGCATAAAATAACATATCATGTCATTTTGTCAAATAAATTTCAAACAACAGTTTCGACATTGTCAGACATCTGTTGAAATTGTTCTTGACCTGTAACATAAAAAATAAACCAAGGTTAGGTTGGGTTAGATTTTTATAAATAATGAAATAAAATTATTATTAAAATGAATAATAATAGTATCAGTTAAACCTTTTGTCAAGAGTAATAAGCATACACTACCAGACTTACAAGGTAAATTGATTTTATGTTGCTTTCTTCCCCAAATGTACAGTTTATAAATTATGCCAAACTCACCAAAATCCAGATATAATTCAACTCTTCAAGTGAAAAAACTTTCATTTTATTAATTACAAGGTCTGGTTGTATACTGAATAACATTATTCTCAAAGAAAGCAGCTCTGATTGGTATCTCAGGTACTTTAAATGGATTACTCTCATAAGAAAGACCAAGAGAGATAATTGTAAAGTAAGAAAATAATATATCTCTTTCTGTTACGGTGCAATGTATATTAACTATATAATTGATAGTAATAACAGACTACAGAGTGTGTTGGAAGGAATATGGAGGATTCAAAAATTCTTAAACAAACTCTTAGCTATCTCTGTTAGGAAGGCGGGAGGAGAGAGGACGACCAAGGAAGCGCTGGAATGCCAGTACAGGTCTATGATTTACATCTTGTTATGAAAATGATGATGATGCTTTTAACTCATTCATCATGATCATGCTTTTACTAACTGGGGAAGTTATAACTTCCCCACTTAGATGTATACATTTTAAGTGAGATTTCTTTTTATTGATGGTTAATTTACCACATTAGCTCAAAGGTTATGTTTGGGAATATACAAATTTTGTAGCATATGAGAAATGTTAAAAGCTGACTGGAATTTGAATCTGAAATTTTTCAGGATGACTGGCCATGATTCTGTCATGAAGACTGGCTAGTAAATTAATTTTAAAACAAGAAAAGTTTTTATTTCTTTATGTGAATCATAATTGCTTGACCAATCTCATCCACTATATTCATAAAGTAATATGAGGTTATTTCTTAGTTATTTGGTAATTGATATTTATTAAATAGTTTAATGTGGAAATTTATCCTTTTTTTTTTTTTTTTATAATAATCTTTTCCCATTTTTAATATTTTATACAGTGCATAGAAAATAATGTTTGTAACAAAATGTATTTAAAAATTTTCTTTCTTTCTAAAAGTACCAAGTAACACAATGATAGATAGTTCTTTTGAATGTGGAGTTACATTTATATACTTTGAATGCAGCGCTGTTTGATTAAACCACTTTATAGAAACTGGTTCTTTTTCATCTTCTTGAGGCAAGTATGACTGCAGAAAAACAAACAGTAGTATTTAAGTGGTTGAAATTACAAACATAAAACCTTCAAGAAGTTTGCTCCTTAATAAAAAAAAATGCTTAAAGATCAGTGGTGACAAAAAAAAGGGTTATACATAAATACAGAATAATAATGTAATTTTTTTTTAAATGGCTGAAATTTTGAAAATGACTTGGTACTTTACTTTTTTGTAGGAGTTTTGTCTAGTTTCCTTGTCTTGATGGAATAATCACAGAAGTCTTATTGATGTATCATATTAACAGAATACATTTTTGAGTATGCCACAATCTAATAAAATTAATATAAAATAGATAAAATACATAAGAAAAAAAATTATTAATTATATCAAATAATATAAAATATTGTAATTCATAAATTAAACATACTTTCGAGGTATGAAGCTAATTCCTGGTCCTCAGCTTGTAAGGCTAATAATCTAGGAGTGTTGCCCTGCTTGTCAGTAATATTAAGACATGCACCACCAGCAACTAACATACAACATATGCTGCGACGTTTTGTTGCTGCTGCTTTATGTAACGCTGTTTGACCCCTAAACAGACAATTGGAACAACACAATAAAAAAAAAAAAAAAAGCAAAAACAAAATCAGAACTGGTTGAATATTTATTTAATAACTGTGTTATAAACAGTAAAAAGGGACTTCTCAAGTTTATAAATTTGAAAGATACTTTTCATTTTCGATTTTAATTATATTGCTTCATATTAATCTAATTTATCAGCTTTCATAATTTTAAAAGTAGATATATTTCAATGAAAATTTTGGTATCTGTAAACATAATCTATCAGAAGCATAGTGTGATTACAAATTATAAGTTCTAATTGAACACCATATTGGTAATTTCTTCTTTTTTTTTTACCTCCGGAATCACCGTTAAGGTGAGGATCATCAGAGGATGAGATGAATGAATTGATCTAACTGATCCAATGATTGATTAACAGTGATTCCGGAGGTTAAAAAAAAAAAATTACCAATATGGGGTTCAATTAGAACTTATAATAATACTTATCTCTTTTTTCTGGGTCTTGGACAAGATGATAAACTATTCCTATCTACTTCATTCAGAAACAGTTTCTCTGTAAGTTGACCATCTTTACTTCTTTTTTATTTCATTTCCTTTTTTCTTTCTTTCTTCTTTAGATAAGTGCCACAATAATTGAATTGGTCAGAAAATATTTTGTCTGTGGTATAATGATAGCACTTACTACTAGCCAGGACACCCACTTCTTTATTTGGACTCAGTAGGATATAATTCTCTAAGGCTGTAAAACAGCCAAAAGACTTATTTATATTGAGAGACTGAAAAAAAAATTAAAAATCAAGCTTCCTATTTTTCATAAAATGTTTTTTAATTTACATTCCTCTATTGATACCTTGTAAAGAAGTTTTAAATACGTATCATTCATTATTTTCATTTATCACATATTTCATTTCTTTAAAAGCTTATACATACTTCGAACAATACAATGACAAAAAGGAAAATTTTTCTTAACTTAAATAATAATGTTAATTGAAATATTCATAGAATATATATCATTATTTTTATTTTAATTGAAAAGAGGAAACTCTAACACTGACATAACAATAGATAGATGGTCATCACCATCATCAATTTCACCCTGAGGCAGATTCCTTGTGTTCCAGGCTTGTCTCCATTCTTCTTTTTTCCTAGTTAAAGTTTTGAATTCTTAATAACTCCCATTTCCTTTTAAACAAAATTTATAATCTTTTTTAGCTTCCCTTTTTTGAATATTCTAATGATCTTTCTATTACTATTTTAATCAGTCCTTTTCTTCCCAGCCAATCAGTATTTTTATTCCGAGCTGTTCCAATTAAGCTCTCCCACTCTCCTCATATCACTCTCATATCAATTCACTCTCCTCATAACTTCCTCATTTTTCATTCTAGTTGTCTATTTAATCTTTTCCAATCTACTTTATGCCCAGATTCCACATTTAAAATGCCTTCAGCCCTTCTTTTTTTTTCTATCTTGGGTTCATATCAATAGAAACATACACTCCATACATAAAACTAATTTGACAAAACAGATATTCCACTCTTGTAATTTCTTTTTTAACAAATTATTTTTTAACTGTTCCTTTTTTTTCTTAGTTGGGTGCATAGGGTTGTTTCCTTTGAATATGATGTAGCTGCAGAACCATTTTGGGTACTGGCATAGTGACCAGATGTGTGTCCTTGGATTTCCTAGTTTGGAAGCAGATAGTGATGTTCCAGAGATAGAAGACAGGTAAGGTGGATGTGGAAGTTTTGCTTGTCTGCAAATGGCAGGAAAAATGGGATTATCAATGAAATGCAAATGAACCTAGAGACTGATCCCTGACCTTCAGAGGTGGGTGTATAAAAACACAGGTAACTGGGATACTAAATGATCCAGTTCCTTACCAGTCGCAGATGTTTCAAGGCATACATGTGCGTGAGGATGCTGAGACTATCTGTAGAATGTGACTATTGCAGGTAGGAAGATACTGCAGAACATTAGCGTTCATATGCAATTGGTTCCAGCAGCATAGGGTAGCATGCTGCACAGGGAGAGAATTAAGCATGCTTACCCCAAAGAACATCATTGGACTCAACTGCAGACTGAACAATCATGATTCATAGTGCCCATAATGTTGGTTTAGATTATTCAAATAAAGATGCCAGAAGAAGTCCAGGGATGAATAATTCCCACTGGACCTTCCTTGGAGTGTGTTCTTGGCCCCAAAATCAAGACATAAAAAACTGCAGGATCCCACTAGTTAGAGGCATGGGTCTAACAATGGAGTGTGGATGGATACTGTAATAATAAAATAAGGTGGGTCTAGCAATCCATCTTGTAAAGGAGAAGAGAATCCCACATATCAAGGGTTCAAGTCAAGATCACATGGTGTCTATAAAAGGTTCCTACTTCTTTGACATAAAAAGAGCTAATTCTTATTCTGAGTTTTATTTTGTAAATTTTCTGTTCAATACATTAAACCTAGGTAGTACTTGTTTACTTGTTCAAATTTTCTTTTTTGTGTGCAGATACTCATTGGCTAATTATCTCTATTCTCATTTTTGTTTTCTAAATAGTTATTTTCATTCTATTTTCATCAAAATGCTTTTTTTTTTCTTTTTTTTTTAATTTTCAAATAATTGCTGAATATCCAGAGCATCATCTGCTAAAAATACCATGCCTTCTACTAAATGTTCATATTATAAAAAAAAAAAAAAAAATCATGCCTATTTATATATATATATGATCTTTTACGCTATTTGAATTTATAAATTTTAAATATAAAATTAATTAATTTTAATATTACATATATGTAATTAATTAATTAATTACATATAATTTTAAAATTAAATTTTACATATAAAATTTAATAGGACTTTCAGAAAATACTTGTAAAAATAAAAATGTAATCATCTGTCTAAATTGAAATTTCCATTTTCAAATGCATTATTGGTAATATAGGAAGAACATACATATTTAAAAGAATTTCCAACTACTTTAATTTTAGCTGATAAACTTTGTGTGTAATATGTTTTTATTTTGATCAGGCTTAAGCTCTAAACTATATATTTATCATAAAACTTTCTTCCATTCTTTCTTCTCTGTATTAAAAAAAAATATATATATTCTAATATTTTCTTATTAATAGAATGGGAACATTCTACAACTTTTTAAATAACAATTATGACTGAAAAGATTTTCAAAGACTTTTTCATTTTTTTTTTTTTTTTTTAATTGATCTGAACCTCCAAACGCTTCTAATTAATTAATATTTTCAGTTAAATTATTCTTTTAAACTGAACACATATTATGAAAAAATTACGTTTAGAATAATTTTAAATAATTAATTTATCAAGAAAATATTTATCAGGATAAGTAAGAAGAGTGAAGAGCTACTGCCAACCAATTTAAGGGCTGTTAACTGAAAAGAAGAAATAATTAGTAATAAGCTTTACAATAATGCACTGTAAGACAAACAAAAGAAGAATAATAGCTAAATTATAAATATCAATAAAGTATAATTGATACAAACCTTTCATTGTCAGCCATATTTAATATAGATGTTGGTGCACAAGCAATAAGATATTTAACAATATCTTTATGACCATAACGTGCACCATAATGAAGAGCTGTCTGACCTGATGAATCAATTGATAGTAATGAATAACCCTGACTATGAAGCTCTTTTAACTGTAAATAGATATAATTCATTAATAGATCAACAAAATAAATAAATAAAAGTAGTGTATTTAAACATATATTATGTAATACAGATTATAAACATATCTATATATTAACAATTAAGCTACATTTTGTATTCAGATGATTGATAGAATAGAGAAAAAATTTAATTTATTTAATTATGTTTAGTGATAAAGCTACTTTCTATTTGAGATGAAAGATAATCATGGTTGGTAGTGTTATAAAACTGGGTGCAAACAATTCACAAAAGAGAATTTCTATGGGACTTAGCAAAAATAAATTTTTCTTGTGCTTTAGTTATTTTGAAAATGTATGTTACTTTTCTTTTTTTAATCTGAATATGAGAAAATTATATGTGAATACTATTTAAGCATACTGTTAAATTTCCTTTTTTTTTCTCAGCTTCTTGTTATAAGTTTGCCATTATAGACTCATCGTTTCATGTGGAATGGAATTAGACCACATTAGGCAAATGTTGTTCCAAGATTTATATGAAAAACTTTTAATGAAAAGTCATTTCAAACAGATTTGTTTATGTGTGAAGGGAACTGACTGCTGAATAGATAAAATTTAAACCTGATTTTCTTTATAGATTTTCTAGGAAAAATCTGTCCAAAAAAGCTAAAAAATTGGTTTATAGGAATAGAACTATTTAGTGGAACTGAGAGTTCTAATCATAGAGTAAAAGATATTTATTTCAATTGATCAAGAACACTACAGTTTTGGTTGATGAATTTGCCAGACATAATGGAAGTCATATTAAAATCTCAAGTAACTGGTTGTCATTTTATATTTTCTTTTCTATGTTTATATTTTCTATTCTCTATGTTTAAAATAAAGATTTAAAAACAAAAACAACTGGATCATTTTAACATATAACCTGACAGGCTTTCTTAATACCTATAAAGGATATAATATTTTTACATTTTTTGGAAGGGATAGTAACTCCTTCCTGTCATTCATCTAGCACGTACAGATTAGTATCCCAAATAATTGAAGTGTTTGAAAAAAGCAACAAATTTTTGAACAAACAAAACCAGCTAGCAGCAGTCTGTATATAAAAAAATAAACTAGATCTTTATCAGGTAACTTTTATAAGAAAAAGATAAGTATTTAAACCATAAAGATTATGATGTGTTTAAATATTATAAACAATAATGATTTAGTTATAACATAAGTTAACAACATAAATAAAACTAACCATCTTGACGTCGCCACTACGTGCCGCTTTAATGACGCCATCTGAGGTTTTCTCCAGAAGATCGCTATAAAAGCAAATAAATCAAATTATTAATAAATAAAACTTAAAAAATAAAATTATTTACCACAAATTCATAAAGAAATAGACTGTATGTTATTAAACAACTAATAATATAACAATTACAAAACTTTATTACATCTACAAGAAAAATAAAGTTCATGCATTTTTAATTTTTCTTTAATGTTAAATTAAAAATATATACATTCTTAAGGCCAATAAAATAAAAAATTTTTTGAATAAATGTCATAGAAAATTTCTACAATGGGTAGGTTAGGTTATTTATATATAAATGTTTTCATTTTATTTCCAATTTTTCTTTAAATTGTTGGTACTTTCCCACTTCTTTTAAATCATAAATGGATATATTTCTAACAAATAATGTTCAATTTTTCCTTATTTTTAAAATTCATTTACAAATACAATAGAAGTATTAACTAATACTCCTATTCACTCTTCCCAACTAGATTTACATAAGCTAATAATTTTTTTCAATTTATGAGAAGGCTTCTATTTAAATTGATATTAAAAGAACTCTCAATTAATTTTCTTCATTCTTCTTCAAAATGAAATTTTAGATCCTTATAATTTAATTATAGATGCTTTATAATAATAATCTTTTTTCTGTATTGTTAATGTCCAAAAAAAGTTCATTATTAAAGACAAAAAATATGTTAAAATTCAAATTCCCAATTTATATGTTTTACCTGGAGTAAATGTCCAATCGAATTTAAATATGTATAGAATGTAAATAAAAATAAAGAAATCTGATAAAAAATTAAAAACAATATTAAATCAAAAATTTTCATCTATACTTTGTTAAATTGTAAAAGAAATACTGATTGACCATTGTTTGGGTTATTTTAACAAAAAATCTGAAGGTTTATTCTCGAAGTGAAGAATGTAAAATAAATAAAATCAACTTTAAAAAAAATGTTAAAAGGAAAAATTTTAACATTTTTTTTAAAGGGAAGAAAAATATTTTCAGTTTTTTTGTAATTAAAGGCAACTGTAAAAACATTAGACTAGTTTTATATGCAAAATAAGGTGTTTGTATAATAATAAAAAAGTATTAAAAAATAAAAAAAAAGTTAATTTTTACTAAATTACTATCAGACAACAGAATTACAATCTTCTCATTTCTTAACAGCCCCCATAGCAAAACTACAAACAAATCTTACGTATTACATATGATACCATCATATTATGGATTTTTAATACAATCATTGACAGATTTGTAAAATATTTCATCTCTCTCTGGATATCTAGGCCAAATTTTTTGAATTAGAACCCATAGAATCATTTGCATCTCATGTTTGTATAATGAATGTACCTCTAGCTAATTACATTCATAGATAATCTGGCCAGAAGTTCTTATGGATTAATACTAAAAAATATAATGGAACAGTATTAAAGAGCCATTTGCATTAAAATACAACTAAAAGGGATGAATAAGCTTCAAATGATCCTGAATGAGAAGACTAGCAGTAACCAAATGGTCCAGTTAAATGCTACTTATATGCAAAATGAATATTTGTAGTCAATAATAAATTTTCAGTGTTGAAAAATTATTGGAACTATTTAATGTAAGATTCATTAGAAATAAATATTTGGATATGTATGAAAGTTATGAATTTCTTTGCTAAAAAAATCTTTACTGAAAGATAAAAAAAAAAAACAGCAAAAAAATTGAAAAATTTTCTTGATGTTCCTTATGTACAAAAAAAAAAATGTTTAAATGTTAAAAATAAATAAAATTAAGTTGTAAACTAAAATTTATTTAATTTTAAATAAAAATTGTAAATATTATTTGGTTTTTACAAATGAAAATATAAAAAAAAATATTTACTGCCGTAAAGCTAATTTTTTAATTTTAATAAATACAAATAAAAATTTGGATATTACTGTAAAATATAAATTATTATTGATAATAATTATGAATGAAAATAACCTTTTTCATTGCTTTGGCAGATTGGAAACAAGAAGCAGATTTGAACCACAATTTAGAAAAGATCAAAATGTTCAGTAAAAAAAATTTGGGTCAGATTGGACTCCTTGATCAACTGACATTTTTATTTTAAATATTTACAATAATAAAATAATAATTGAGAAAAAACAACAAAATTATTAATAAAAACATTCACAACTTGAAGAACACAAAAAATATCAGATATTACAAAAAAAATTCAAAACTTTTTACATTATAAAGTTCTGCTTCATAAGATTCCTTTTTTGTAAAAAGAAAAAAAAATTCCAATGTTGTTTACACTAATATTTGATACGCTAGATTTTCAATCTTGAAAATTAAAGTTTAAAAAAATTGATATTCAAAATATGACTCCCATTCAACCTTCTGTTATTTTGAGACTTAAAAATTTATTTATTACAGAAATTATTTACTACAATAAGTTAGCCCAGTTTTATTATTTAATAAAACTAAAAAGAGTTTTA
>JAAAKQ030294388.1:0-10261 GCA_010016005.3 Zanna intricata
TAAATAGAAAATGGATTAAATAATACAAAAATATTTAGGAAGAATACAAACTCTCTACATTATTTATTGAAAATAAATTATCTAAGCTTAAAAATCCCCAAATTTTGAATAAAAAGGCTTCCTTAGTCCGTGGTTTAATTATCTAAACTTTTACTTAGAAAATTTAGGAATAATTCATTTATAAGTATAACTTTTGAAAACAATGAAAAAATTTCTTGTACCATAGTGCTTTTAATTTTAACAACCCCTTAACTGATGAAGAAAAAAAAATTTTTGTTTAATAATAAAATTAAAAGAGTTAGAGGCAAAAAACAGAACATATATTTTACAGAGGTGAGGAATCAATTTTAAGAAAGTTAAAAAAAAAATTCTTATATAGGTTAAGCTTAAAAAATCTGCTTAATTAAAGTTTTATTTACATCTAACTCTCCCTTCAATAGAGGCTAAAATAAGAAAAAATAAAATTTTCAAAAACTTTTCTGCTTTTTGGATCTGGATTCCAGAATTAAAAAAAAAAAAAAATTGTATACATTTCTTGATAGCTTTGCATTTGAAATGTAAACTTACAAAATTTTTTTTGAAAAATATTTTAATTGAAGAGAGATAGAGGAAAAGGAAAAAAAACAACATATATTTCAATTTTAAGAGTTGGGGGTTGATTTTTTGAAAAAAAAAAATGTATTATTTATTGTAGGCAATAAATTTACTTCAATTACATTTTCTTTAAAATGTCTTGGAAGAAGATTGAAATTGGTTTTTTCATGAATCCCCTACCACTCTTAAAGAATTTTGAAAAAAAAATTAGCATGATCAGTGCCCTATTTAAAGAAATATTTGAGCCAAATTTGAAGAAAATCAGTTTGGTCAATCTTGAGATACAAGGCCAACAAAAGCAATTGCATTGCATGTATATTGACACATATTCACAGAAATATATACATGTTTTTTTTTTGGTCTAGATCAAGGATTCCCAACCTTTTTTTTACTCGTAAACTCCCTGAGTCCTAACTTTATGTATGTGAACTCCATATATACACATGTAATATTTCTAAATGAAATATTAATTTGTAAATTAGTAAAAGCTAATAAATTAAATAATTCCAATATAACAAAAAAAAATGCATTACAAATTTTGAGAATTTCAATTGATAAAACTGAAATTTATTTTATTTGTTTATTTATAATGACAGGAAAAAATAAATACTATTTCAAACAACACATCAATTTATTCTTAAGGATATTAATTAGGCCCTACAAACTAGATACTTGTGACTGATGTTTTGATATTAGATTTCTGTTAAAAACTAAAGCCAGATTTCTCAAGATACAGTGACTGGAAAATGATGACTACATTTTAGCTTTTCCCCATAAAAGCGAATATTTATATGGAAAATCACTATTCTTCCATACATCATGCTTTTCCTAGTACTTCATACAAGGAAGTATTGTAATTGCGAAAAATGTTTTTTCAGATTTCAATTTAAAAACAGTTTTTTGCATAACTTAAAAATGATTAGCTGTAGGATGTTGAAATTTTGGATTTAGGACTGTAGTAACATCTAGTTGTGCACCTCCCCTTTTGACTGCAAAAGACTGAACCAAAAGTCTCCAAATAAGTCCAAAATCCAAACAAGTTGGGATTTTGAACATTTTAACTGCAATAATAAGCCCTCATTGAGAGCTTTTCAATGATATATCATAAGTGGTACTTATTTTCTAAATAAAATATGAAAAAAACATCCTATGTTATTAGTGAAATAAAATTTTATGTACTTTTAAAGTGTGTATATGTAATTTTTAAGGCATAAAAGGAAATCATGTGATGTTCAAATCAGATTTGGTGAAACACCTGATTATTTAATATTAATTGAAAATTATAATTTAGAATCATATTATTTTTATTTGTGCATTTATTTCATTCTACTTGATAATAAATATTGCTATAAAATTTAGTAACTTTCTGCTGTTTTGTTTTTGTTGATGGTTGCATCAAAATAATTTAAAAAGCATAGTAATAGATATATATAATTTACATTTATTTAAAGAGTAATAGAGGGACTTTTACTTTAATGCAATATTTCCGGTAAGATTGTTGAATTAATAATTGTATAAATATTTGATGTTAATAAAAACTAATATTTCAACAATTGTGTAACTGTACACTTTATTAAAGAATTGGAGGATTGTTTCTCACTTTCAAATGAAATAAGTTTAAATGAAGTGAAGACAAAATGTGCATATGTAATTTAATAGGCGTACAAGGAAGTCTGTGGGGTCCACTCATATTTTTTAAAATGCAACATACACAACAAAATCTTATAATCACTGATAACTGAAGCAAGGTTTGGAAACTGTTCAAATTTACAGTGTGAGATATTAAAATTGTACAATTTTAGTTTTCTAGTAATGCCTTAATGGCTTCTTTACTAGATATTAAACTATAAATACATTCTTGCTGCAGCTTATTAAGAGAATTAAGTTTTTACAACACATCTAAAAGATAAAATACATCTGTTTTCATGGCAACCATGTTTTCCCTTTGCATATTTTAAATGAGTGATACATCTGGATATATTTATATCCAAGGATTGCCATGTGTAGCATAAGCCATTAAATTTTTGAGTATTATATTTTTTCTCTAAAATAAGACTGGACTTCCTTAAATATTGTTTCACCTTTAGTAACTGTCATGACAAATCTTGCAAAAAGCACTTACTTTCCAAGTTGATTATTATCAGTATATCTTAGATATGCCAATAAAAGTGCTTCACTAACCATAAAAATTGATTATTGAATTGCATTGCAAACTGTTTCACTTGTCATGAGCAATAAGTTGATTTTCTACATCTTCATGCATTTCATCAGTGTAGCTGGATATTGTGTTATTGCTCAAAGGAATGTTATTGGTAAATTCATATGTATTTTTGTTGAAATTAAAAAGACTAGATGACAGTTTCACCAATGCTATGTGGCTTTCCAGATTCTACTATGTATTATTGATTTCATATGATTACTATATATATTATTATATATATATTATGTAGTATTATATATATGTATTATTGATTTCATATACTAATAAACTGTTATTTTTGTTGCTTACTTTTTTACTAAAGTCTGATCAGATTTGTTTCTTCCTTGAAAACTGTCACATAGTTTTTGGAAATTCTTCACTGATCTATTTTGCTTTTCACTGTAACTTGCCTCCAAATGGTTGCAAAGTTTAGTAGGATTGATGCTACTATTCATTAGCCAGCAAAGCCATACATATAATACACATTCATTGTTTTGTTATACTCTCTAGTGATTCAATAAAACCGTATGACAGCTATTCAGTCAAATATTGTCTTTTTTTTGTATGAGCCATGGGTATATATAATACATGCAGTACATATAATACAGCACAGCCACAAGCATATAGACAACGGCATACATCTACAAGCATATAGAGAACAGATTTATTCAAATAGAGAATATCACTTTGTGTCATTTCAGATACTCAATTTGTTGTTTCCAATTACATTCAGAGATGGCGCTAATTTTTCAAAAAGAAGTATAACTTCTAATGCAAGTACATAAGTACATGCACCCACTTTTTTAAAATTTATTTTTATTTAACAAATTATTTTATTTATAATATTTTATCATGAACTCCTTAGCTAATATTATGAACCCCGAAAATACAAATCTTTTTCTTCTGTACCCCTGGGGATCCCTGTGGACCCAGTTGGGAAATGCTGGTCTAGATAAACTATACAAAGCAATACATAAAAGTTTACTAAAAACCCAATACCCCATTTTTTACATGATCAACATACTTTTCCCTTAAATATAACTAAACTAGCTATATTCAGCAGAAAAGTGTAAAATGTTAAAAATTAGCTTACTGAGAAATTATATTATAAAATGTAATGATATGACTGACAAACAGGAGGAATATAAGTATAATTTAATAATAAAATCTTAAACATTTTGTTTTAAAATAAATTAATTTTAATCACAGTTCAGTAAAAACATAATAAATTATTTAATAAAAAATAGAATACAACTTAAGTATAAATTTCAATTATTACTGATTTGTTTTGATTCCATATCTATCACTACTATGTTTTTCCACAAACTCAGAAAATTTTTTCTGTGTTTTACATAATATATGTAAATTTCGAGGATGGTAACCAATATTATGTAAAATCTTCAATCTCTTCTAAAAACAAAAATAAAATCATCATTAATATATAAATAAATTTATAAAGATAACATCATGCACAATTAATAAGCATGTAAGTGCTTACTTCAATGTATATACACACAGAAATGGCAAAGGAATATAATGACTAGTATTAAATGAAAAATAATGATTATTACTTTATAATTTATCTCATCATTCAAACTCAGATACACATCAATATGGCAATGTAAGAAATTCAAAGAACTAGAATATCTGATAAATTAAGGCATGTTTACTTCTTTCCAGCATACATCATATTGCATTGTTCCACAAAATCTTCATGATGACACTAACCAAATGTAATTTTTCCTTACCTACTACCACTCTACTAATCTGTTTTGTGAGATTTCCTGTAGCAACATAAAAACCTCCTGACTTTCACAAAATAATTAACTGAGCTACCAGATCTTTTTGGCGCTAATTATAAACAAATATATCTTTTCAGAGTTCCTGCATTATTGCACTTGAAAGAGGTATGTTGTTCATGAAAACAATGTTGAAGCGGTTAGGAAAATTTGTTAATATAAGGTCAATATATCATATCTTTGTCCAATTCATCTATTATATTATTTTTGTCAAATTAAAGTGTATGTGTTAATATTGCATTGCTTAAGTGCATAAAGATTGTGAAATGCGTAATGAGTAAAGTTTTACATGTGATGGCATCATACACATACCATATATATCTTTTCTTCAGCTGCTTCAATGGCCCAGAATATCTTGGGTCAGACTAGTAGATAGTATTATTCTAATAGAAAAAAAAGCTACACAGTTACCTGTGTACATAAAAGAATTTAAGCAAGATTTAAGGAAAATCTCACAATTGCCCTAAATGTGCTAAAATGGCCTCTTTTTAATAGAGCGGACAAGTGTAAAATATAAATAACTGTTAGCCTATTTTTTCAATAACACCATCAAAGCTTTTGAAAAAACCCTAATAATCTTATAATTAAATATTAAAAAAATAAATATGTTAAAAAGAGGCTTTTGCTATTGTAAATCATTTTTAACATGGCAATATAAAAATAAAATCATGCCTTACCTTTTTTTAAAAATAAAATAACCTTTTTTTAGACTTAAGAAAAGTTTTTGATAGAGTTATAAGATATAGTTATTTAGATAAAGATATGGCTATTTAACAAAATTTAAAGGTATTTGCGGCCAATACATGTTAGATAGCAACTTAGCTTCTATATTAACTTATTTTGAGTTTGATTTCGAGACAGGATTTACCATAGTTTTCAACCATCTTATTATTACCATCATTTCATCCACCTTATTATTCAGATTAAAATGTGTGCTTAGGATGTCTAATGTCATTAAATGGTAATGATTAAAAAAGAATAAATAAAAAGTTAGAAAGAATCATGGAACATCTAGATACTTTCAGAGTAAATATAATCACACTAAGATTATTAAGCTTGCTCCACATTGTACTACATATTTTAAGTTAAGTAGAAGATATTTTTATTCCATTTGTTTGTAAAGCAAACATATGGTGTGAATTAGAGTGAATGGTGATCCATTCTTAAACAAAGTTACTATCTGATTATACAAAGATAGTCTGCAGATTAATAATGAAATATAACTATTTATATTATTTAGAAAGTAGCATGACTTTACCCTCACAATTTAAAATATTTCTACTAAAAAAATACATTAAAAATTTCTTATAAAATAGTTTAGGATGCATATTATTATAACTTAAGATTGGACAACTATGTCAATGAAATGAAATAAAAAAACAAATATGATTAATTAAGAATAGTGCTTTAACAAAAAAATGACTGTCTAATAAAATAAAATATCAAAACATAAAATTATTAATATGACGGAATATTAAATTCTAGGAGTAAAATAAATTTTAATATATGTATAATTTTTTGAAATTTCAAATAATTCATCAACATATTGACCACTGTTTAAATAAACTGTAATATTAAATGACAAATAAACCACCAAAATGAAATTACAAAAAATTAAAAGAACTTGGTATAGAATTTAATACCAACTGTGAAAACTAGTTACTAGAGATTAATATGGTAAGTTTAAGTTACCCAATTATTGTGTACGGTGGTTTATTTTTAATAAATAAATATACATATATAAAATAGTAATACAATTACAACACTGCTACAGACGTATTAGTATTTATTAATAATAATATTATTTTATTGTAGAACAATAATAATATTTAAATAATGTACTTCTTGTGTCACATGTATTATGTTTTATATTGTTATCATTTCAACACATGACTGATAAATGCAAAATTTGTATAATTTTGTGAATAAGTAAATCACTCAATGTCAAATGATTATATTCACTATTATGTCATTTACTCTTATACATGTATTCACTCAGAAATTTTGTAAATAAGCAATCGCTCAATGACAAAAGAATGTGTATGCTATCCACTCTAACTGAAAGTCTAATGTTACCTATCAAAAATAACCTTTAATCAACACATTGTATCTACTGATGTTGATATGTTAAATATTTTTGTAAATTGTTTAAAGACGTTATTGTTAAAAAACCATCTGATTGAACTAATTCCAATACAATAAATAAAAATACAAAAAAACGAGCATACCTCCAATGTAGTAAAACTGTGGCATAAAACTCTTGGTGAAGCACAAACTTGTAAAGGAATAAAACCTCTAGAAAATAAAAAGTCTAATATTTCTTTTAATTTATAAACTTGTACACGACGTAAAGGTGGATGTTTCTTTATGAGAAGTAGAATACCATTTTCATCTACATTGAGTCTATTACATAAATATTCAGTAGAGTTTGTAAATGGTTCCAAAGCTGTTCGATTTTCATTCCTTATTTCAAGAGTTCTGTTAAAAAATATATATACATTTTTGATCAAAAAATAACATATGAGTAAGGTTAGATCTTTTTAAACAGATTTTTAATTCAAAGGTATCCATAACTACAAACACAGTACCTACATTTTTAAACAAAGATGACTAATGTTTTTTATGAAAAAAGTACAAAACAACTGTTAACCCACAATTTTTTACTTTACTTTTTAGTAATGTTAACAAAGGGTATAGTTATCAGAGGGAGGGTGCTGATTGAGGAGTTACTTATCTTTTAAAGAACAGCATGAAAGAAGTTATACAAGATGAATCTTACACATTTAACTGTATAAGAATAATGTGCAACTATACAATTTATAAAAAAAAAAGCTTGCAACGGTTTATTGAACATTCCCAGCATTTGCGAACAGCTTAAAACTAACTTTCCCCCACAGAGATAGAATTAAAAATAATATCACTCCAATGACCACACTTATTTTAATATTATATTCATAATTAAAGAAAAAAAATAGAATAAACCAGTGATTTAATAATTAATTTTATTACATAAATTATGGTGTTTATTATTGAAATCACCTTTGTTCCTCCAACTCTTCCTTTACTGTAGGTTATATCTACATTTTTCAATTATTTTCAGTCCTTGTGATCTATTATTTCCACTATTTGCAGAATTTAAAAAAAATTGTTTGAATTTAAGAGACTGTTTGCATACACGCATAAATGTAATAATTAAAATAAAAATATTAATAATTTAAATAATAAATTTATAATTAATAATTTATAATAAAAATAATTTTTATTATAGATGAAATAAAGGCTTTTATTTATTTGATTGAACAAGTGAATAATAAATATTTAGAATAATTAAATCTAACTGAGATACTGAACAAAGGTGAATATTTTTCGATAAGCTCCTATTCCTTTGATGGAACAGTTAACAGTAAAACTTACTTGGCAATTTTTAGAAATGAATTACTGCCCGATTTGGATTTGCTGGGTTCTGAAAAATCAGAATGGTTCATGCAGGATGGTGCACCCCTGGACTATGGTACAAGAGTTCATGACTGGCTATATGAACACTTCCCCCAGAGGACTGATCATACAGGATGAGTGGAATGGGCTCCAAGACCCCTGAATTTAAATCCAATGGATAGTGTCGTGTGGTGTTACTTAAAATCACAAATTTACATAGTCAAAATAAGGGACAAAACCATTTGTGAGAGTGCATCACAATTGTGTGCCAATCTGTAACGCCTGACTTGGTGGTCAACATTCTGCAGAACTCGGGAGACCGTTTTCAATTATGTTTCGACTTATAAGGAAACTATATTGAACAGATATTGCATATATCCCTATGGTGCGTGGTGCGGGACTTTTGGGACACTTTGTATATTAACTTCACTTGTGGTTATAAAAATGGATAGAGGTATGCTATTCAAATTAATGAATCAAGTCTGAGCAACACATATGATCAATCATTACAAAAATTACAAACATTTATCACTTGTAAATATTTTAAAGCCTGAAAATCATCTAAGGACACAAAAAGAAATCTCTTCAAATGAGATATAATTTTTAAAAATAACTTTTTTTATTCTGTTAGTGATCTAAATCAAAATAAAATTAAAAAAAATTTATAGAAAAAAAATAGATTTAAAAAAAATTGAAATGAAGAGCTGTTGTTTATCTTTCCTATAAACATTCAAATCATAATGGGGAGGGGGGAATGTCAGATATGCATTAACAATTCTAATAGAAAATTATAGTACCACTTTTCAATCCTAAATTAATTTATTTTTTCTAAAATAATTTTTCCACTTATTTTCACACCTTTGGTTATATGAATGATAGCTAAAATATGAACAAATAAAGTTAGAAAGTAGAAACATAAAACTACTGAGCAGCAATTGTTGACGTTTGTTTTCAATAGTTTATCTACGATTTTAGAGTTATGAGATATTTATCTTTATTGATGAATATTTTCTACCATAACAAATTTGTGAATATGATCCTGTTTGAATTCAATAAAGGGATGGCTAAAAGTTTTCGGACAAATCATTTTTGTTTAAATTTTTTTGGCTTCACAGAAGTTGAATATCACCACCGCAATGATTAGTATTATGTCAGTGTTTAAATTAGATATACATAACATGAATCCAGTAAAAAAATAGTGATATAGTTAACAGAAACTAAATTAATAAAAGTCTGAAGTTATTGGTTACCTGCATTAATTTAACACCTACTTAGTATAATAGTTTTTGAAATCAAGTTTTTCAGTTAAATATAAATTACTTACAGCAAGACAATTTCAAAATTCAGAAGATAATTCTGAAACCGTTAGACATGAAAATATTTCATAAATTCTTTCATTTACTTTTTCCTAAAAAATCATTTCAAAAACAGAGTAGTAAAAAAATGATTGAAATAAAAATAAGCATTCAAATGGGTACTTCAGAGAGATTTTTTTCAGTTTAATAGATTTTTAAAATGAACTTTTTACAATAGTACTTGTGCATATTACCTCTCAAAAATTGGTCTCTGAGAACGAAGCATCCAGGGTCTAAATGCTTTACGATCTAGTGATGAATCTAAAATTTCAAGACGTTCCTTTATTTCATTTAAATTAAATTTAACCACAAAAATGTCATTTACCAGATGTTCTGGATCCATACCATATGCTGAAATTCAGGTTAAGAAAATATTTAAATAAAAATCTATTGTATAAATTTTACAAAACATTTCATAAAGTTTTTTAAATAGTAAAGTATAACTGTTAACACATTTGTTAAGTTTGATTTTCTGTTTTATTATTTGTTTATTTTTTATGGTTATTGCCTCTCCTTGTTAAAAATTTTTTGTTGGGTCCCTTACTTAGTGTTATGAAATGCTACACACCCTATTTCACAACTAGGGCAGTTAGTTGTGTCACTCTCTTTACTTTCCCATGTCTCATCTTCAATCTGTTCACACGCTTGCAGGTACGTGCATGTTTTATGGGTGAGCCCTCTTTTTTTTTTTTGTTCTCGTCCTTTTATTCAGTCTGTATTCAACAACGTAGGCAACCTGACCACAAGCCTTCCAGCACCGGAGTTCAACCATCTTATATTTTATTTGGTCAATTTTTAACATTTTAATGTTTCATAGTGGTTTCAACAAGTGTACCCGCCAGGTATCTCTACTAATTACAAATAGTGCAACAATCAAA
>JAAAKQ030294399.1:0-16648 GCA_010016005.3 Zanna intricata
CTACACGTAGTCCTAAAACTATATAACCGCAGCGCGGAAGCGCGAAACCTCGCGCCTACTCTAAATCAATCTAATTACCCATGTAACTTTGAATGTCATATTCGCAATGATCAAATCGATTGGAGATCAAATTCCCATTCAAAACGCTGCTCGCAGCATCGACATTTTGACCTGTAACAACATTACACATGCAACATGCAATCACAAAGGGTCAGAACGAAGGTTAATACTTCCCAAAAAACCACGTTCACGTGACATTCTCTTTTCAGCCATATACATTGGCGTGACATTCTCGTCACATCTTAATCCACATCAGACCCAACACCACCAAGGCCGCCCGCACAAACGAACCGACCCCGGCGATGCCAAGCTTGATATTCCTACCGACGCTCCAGCGAAGTAGCGCAAACCTAAAAGGCAGTCACTGCCCTACCAGAGCTATGCCACAATGCAAACTCAGTGTTAAGAAAATAACCGTGGCTCGTTGCCAAAATCGCCTATGTCCAGCCACATAACTGGACAAGCCGGAATCCTAGCCACCCAGACTCCTAAATTTTACACTCTTTCCGCAACCCTGGAAAGCGCAATGGTCCGCAGGAAGCCAGCAACAATCTGTCACTCACCCCGGATCTTCCAATTGATCCTTAAATCAAGGCCCAAGTGCAATCTCTCAAGTTCCCTAACCACTCTGTCATGCTCATACTCATACCGGGGACAGACGTACAGTACATGGCTAACATTGTCCAGAATCCTACATTCCGGGCAAAGTCCTGATTCCACAAGACGAAACCTAACCAAGCTATGCCGAAAAGCGTCATGCCCGGAAAGAGACTGCGTTATGTGCCGATTGGGGGATACTTACTTTTTGGTGCATAAACTAATAACCTCCGGAAACAAGTCGTGGATATACCGACCCTTAGTGGACTCATCCCATCGCGCCTGTCACGCAATGAACCCCTGTTCCTCAATTTCACGCAATCGGACTGAGGTTAGAAGACCAGCTTTCTTGGCAACATACCGCTCCTTGCGCTCAACAGCAAGCAAGTCGGCAACGGCTTAACATCAGCTATCACAGAGACTGCCTCCCGCGAGATTGTCTGTTACCGCCAATGACCGCCAAGAGCACAAGACGCTGGAACCGCGATAGGATATCACGATAACACTTATAAACTATCCGATGAGCCCAAACAGGCGCAGCATACATCTTTATACAGGATCCGCAAAGTCCTAAAATTCAGCCCCCAATCGAGATGGATAACGCGCCTAATGCCATAAAACGTATCTAGCGCCTCCTTAGCCACATACCGAAGATGATCCCCAAAGCGTAAACGCTTATCTAGGATCACCCCAGGTATTTCTGCACAGGATGGCCTGCGATGGAGACACGTGCCCGACGTGTCTCAGACAACCGACCCTTTAACAACATCATTGTCTTCTCTGGGCTTAAAACCATTTTATGCTGAAAGCTCCACATCTGGAGCACAGCACACGCTTGAGCACAAATCTCTAGTTCCTTCCTAGAATTGGTCTCAACGAGCAGCACCCTATCATCAGCATAAGCGACGATACGGCAGCCACTGAGCAAACGACATCGCATCAAAGAGTCAAACTCCACCACCCAGAGAAGGGGGCCTAAAACACTGCCCTGACGACATTCCTTAGACAGTGTGTTTCCAACCTTAGAATCCCCATCCCGAAGGACGACCGTCCTGTGGCTGAAATAACTTGGGAGATTTGCAACTCATCCACCGTACACCAACGCCGCTGCAACTAATACAGAGCAGAGGGCCACCACAAATTATTAAATGCCCTCCATTTAGAACCGTAAATATCTAAATAAATGTTTCAATTAAATATTGTGAGAATTAAAATAAATAATAACAGTTGACCTCTTGCCATTTAATCTATAGTACAGTTCCAAATTATTAGTTATTGTTGTATACCATTATTATTAGTATTATTTATCATTTGAAGGATATTATTATTATTCGTGTTTGGGCCATTAATTCCAACATTATTCAAAATTTTTTTATGGATATAATTCTGAAGATGTTACAAAATAAAAAAAGTTACTATGGCGTCTTTTACCTCCTTTTATTTTTACTGCATTTACGTTTTTGAAAATTTGGTTACTTAAAAAAAATTAAGGCATTTATCGAGAAACGGTTTTTGTAATTTTTCTCGTAAAACTGTACATTAAAATCATGTACCACATATCCACTTTGATATTTAAAAATAAATGACAGATCCAAAATAGCTGATAGAAATTTCAAAAGTAGACATTTGCAACCATCTAGATCTGCACTTAATTTTACCTCCTACTATTCCTCAGATTTTGATTGAGAAAAAAATATAAAGCCGTTTTCTTAATTTAACGTCCCCCGTTCATACAAGATAATTGTCTCGTTAAAATCTGCTACATTTTGATATTTTTTGTTTTTAATTAACTTCAAAATTCTTACATTTGTATTTAGTTTCTGTGGCTTTATTCATATCATTTTATTGAGAGTAAAATTGTCTACAAGTTTTTTTTTTAGTACGTTTATTACCCATTTAACAAAGTTACTTTACGCCAAACATAATAGTGTGTTTTTCGACCCCAATATTTTGTCTTTTACCCCAGATTTCTCGATAACTATTAAAATACAGTTCTGGGATCTATATTTTTTTCAATTTTTCTGCTCAGATTAAAAATAACAACTAAATTTGCCCTCAATTTGGGTCTTAACAAGAATTACATTCTGGCCTAATTTTACGTAAGTGAATAAATTAGGGTGAAATCTTTTGCCAGCCGACACTCGCTAACGAAGTGTTTCGTAACCAAATGTTTATATGAACTTTGTTCTTTATTTTCACCACTAGAACGTGTATCCTAAAAGTTTGTTATATTCTTTGTGAATCACTATATATATAAAGAGAGAAAGAAAGAGAGATAGTAATGTAATTTTAATTAATGTCTACGCAATGATTTTATTTGACATTAGAATAAAAGGTATAATAAATTAATAAAGTAAGAAATAAGTATTGTGATTTTATCACATGAATTATATATATAAATTTATTTTTTTTAATGTACATTGTTTCATTATTACCGTAATTGTTACAAAAATTAAAGAATTTTTGGGTAAACTTGTATACCCCAATTAGAATATTACAGCTTGAGGGAATCAGCTTGTATAGATTAAATTGTGTGTATATTCGATGAAGTGAAATTGAAATTTAAAAATACATATTACTGTACCAGAGAATCTTACTCACCTCGGTAGCAGTTTCTTTGCATTATTAGAAAAAATTAGAAAGGATTCTTTTCCTACTTTTCGAAGAAAAGTACGGTTTTACTTTCGGTTGCATGATGGGAGTGGGGATTGAAAATGAATTTTCTTTACGTTTTGAGGTATGAGGAATAAAAAAATACCAATGGAAGTACCACTTGAACTATGGTTGAAACCATAGATATCGACTTGTAACATATATACTTATGTCTGTTTTGTGTCTGTATGGTTTCAACCATAGTTCAAGTTAATATATTACAAGTCGATATTACAAATCTATATTTCAAGAGAAACTGTCTTTTTGTTTGCTGTTAATACATAAATACAGTATGTATATTGTTTATAATTACATCGGTTGCAGTGATATAACCGTTATTATGGCTTATTTCTACTGCAATGCAACATTTTATCGGTTATAATGAGACGGAAATGACTCGTCATTATCTACATTGTAGCTGTAGAAATATTTAGACAGTTAAAACGAGTCACCTTTTCCATTTTACCTCTATATGTACTATTGTTGTTTTTTTACCTTCTTCCTGTACCAGATTGTCATAAACAGAAGCAGCCACATTCAGTTGTTATTAATCTTTTGTTGTAAGCGTATCATATCTTGCAAGTACAGTATTTTACTTTACGTATCCCTGTGTAATTCATTTAATAGTGATTTAATTATGGCTTCTCGAAAAACATTCACGATAGAGGAAAAGCGCACATTACCTGGTAGTTAGAAAATGGTGAAACCAATAAGGATATTGCCCAAGAATTAGGCGTAGATCATTCGACAATATCGGTAAAATAGAAAAACCGTGAAAAAATTAAGAAAAATTTTGAAACAAATTCTATTAAATCAAAAAAAATTACGACCAAGTCAACATAATGATGTAAACCAAGCGCTGTTAATATGTTTTAAATACCAGAGGGCTAGTGATCTAACTATTAGCCACCCTATATTGCAAACGAAGGGAAAGCTTTTTCTGAAAAATTCGGTAAACCAGGTGAAATAACGTCAACTTGGATACAACAGTTCCGTCAGCGTCACGATATTGTGTTAGGGATAATAAGCGGTGAGGCCGCAGCAGCTTCAACCGATGTGTCAGAAAAATGGCTCGAAAGCATTTGGTCAAAATTAAAAGAGGGCTATTCGGACGAAAAAATCCACAGTGCTGATGAATCCAGTCTTTTTTTTTAAACTGACCCCAGAAACAACCCTTCGGTTTAAAATTGAAACGTGTTTGGGAGGATCATTATCAAAAGAAAGACTAACTACTAATTGCTACAAATATAACTGAAACTGACAAAAAAACTTTTGATTATAGAGAAAAGTGCTAAATCCCGATGTTTTAAAAATTTGAAATTGCTTCCTGTTACATACGAAAGTAACAAGAAAGCTTGGATGAAAAGTGAAATCTTTACCTCTTGGTTACGAGAATGGGATTGTGAATTAAAGACTGAAAATGACAAAATACTGCTGCTCATTGACAACTGTCTGGCTCAGCCACACGTTGAAAATCTTTGCGTAAAAGTTAGTGTTCTTACCACCGAAAACAACAGTAGTATTACAGCCCTTAGATCAACGCGTGAGTAAGTCGGTAAAAGTCCACTACAAAAAACATGTAATTTTACAAATGATACAAAATTTAGATCAGAAAAAGGAAACACAAATTACTATTCTTGATGGTATAATTATGTTAACAAAAATCATGAAATGGGGTTTCTCCGCATACTGTAAAAAATTGCTTATCCGCTCTAGGCTGGCGAAGTTACTGTCGTCGCATGCGAAGAAGAATGTTTAACGGAATTAGGCAATAGTCTGCAAAACCAGTCATTGTCAAATGCATTGTTTGAAGATTATGAAGAGATTGACAAAGATTTAGTAACGCATGAAACTGTAACAGATGATGATGTAGTGGCTTCAGTACTAGCAGAAATAAACGGGGTCGTAGGTAATGACAAAAAAGGTAACGATGAATACGTCAACCCACCAAATCTTCTAGTTTTATCGGCAGTAAAAACCGTTTTGCCGGTTTCTCAGTTTTACAGAAATTGCTAATGAAAAACAGAGGTTGTTCTAATTTTGAAAAGAACCGTCAAAAACTGTATTACACACGAAATGTTCAAAACAAAGCAAAATAACAGACTTTTTCCTGAAAAAGTAATTTTTACTTACATTTACTTTTACATATTACTGTAGATCTAATACTCTTCGGCTAATAGAAACACAAAACGCTTTGTAAGCGACAAAATAACGTAATACCAGGTTACTTTTTTATATAGCCGGCCTCCGAGGCCGAGTGGTAGCGTCTCAGCCTTTCATCCGCAGGTTCCGGGTTCGAATCCCGGTCAGGCATGGCATTTTTTCACACACGCTACAATTCATTCATCTCACATCCCTCTGTAGATATACTTAAATGTTGTTTCGGAGGTTTAAAAAAAAGGGTTACTTTTTTATATACTTTTAAATGCAACAGCGATATCGTTATTATTCCATAGAATAAGTAATATATTTTCTTGGAATACAAACTTATGACAAATTAGACGGTATATTCTCAGTGTCAACGTACCGTGTGTCTCAGTGTCATATTGGTGTAAATATTTCATAGAATCGTTTTACATGAAATTGCTCAGAAAATATACTGTATTTATAGGTCTAAATATAACATTTTTTGGCTCGAAAATATCCAAAATTACTAGGTCAAATTTATTGAAATTTAAGGTGCAGTAGTAATAAATTGTATCTGAAGTTGTACATATGAAAATTTGATGAAGATTGGTTGAGTCGTTCTTGAGTTAGGGCTACGCTCAATTTAAGGTGGGAAGAATTTTAGCGGGGCAAGTTCGAAGCGTGGCTCGTTATAATCGTGCTAATTGGAACTTGAAGTTTGTTTACATACTATACCTCTTGATCAAAGGTTTTTTTTTTGTAAAATTTTGATTAAAACGTGTTGATACTTTATAAAAAAGAAACAAAATAAAACAACAAAAAGCCGTTCTTATTACGCAGAACTGCGAAAGTATTTTTTTTATCTTTAAAATTTCCTCAGTTTTTTCTTCAGTTAAAAAAAATATGTAAAGCCATTACGGTCATAATAATTTAAACTTTTTATCTGGAAGTCTTCGTCTGATTTTTCTTTAAATACCGTGGAAATTCACCAGCATCGTTGCTGATATTTTCCGACTCATTTCATCCATATTTATTATTTTAAATTAAACCTTTTGTTCCCAGTATGCATCTCTCATGACTAGAATGTTTCATTATCGGTTTACTTTGTTATTATCGCCGGTTATAAATATTTCGTTTTTATTTTATTTAATAAAAGCTACTCATAGTAGAAGTCGTTACTGTTATATTACAGCAAAAGGTAAATAACCTTTCTCTATTATTCAGTTACGAGGGTGAATAATATTGTGGTAAACTTACGTTGTTATCGTAAAGTTAAGATCTGCTACGAGTCAAAAATAGTCATTTTAACAATTATTATTTTGACGTTCACTCAACCATGAAGCTAATTTATGAAATTGCATTCGTTTACAAGCAACAACTATGGTTAACGCTTTACTGTGTTCTACGTTATGAGCTGTTCGTTACCACAAATCATATTATGATTTAAATTTCGTAAAAATTTATTTTCTTCTTTAGTTTAAATACTTAATAGATACAATTTTTTTAAATTAACTGCTTTTATTCAGCTTATTAAGAGTGAACAATTTTTTATTAACCGCTTTGCACGAACTACTTTTACAAATCTATTATATTTTCTTAATGTTAATTTACTATTGATTTTCTATTATTACGGATGAATGGTTTCTTTGATTAAATTTATGTGTCACTAGCCCTTTATAGTATTTTTCTTTGTTCTAGAGACTTTACTAAATACACTTCATTTTCCTTTTATTTATTTATTTTTTTCAATTTCTTCCATTTATTGATTGTTTAAATGTATAGTTATTCATCAATGAAACTTGGGGTTTACAGAGTAGCTCCATTCCTAAAAACAAAGGGAAATAATGTAATTAACTCCTTACCACTCGAATTTTTAATTTTATAAATTTTCGTTAATCTAAAGATTCTGTAGGAAATTTTATAAAATAAAATTTAATTATTTAAATTTAAGAAATTGCTTAAATATACCATCAAACTAAAATTTTCAAAGATTTTTTTTTATGCACTCGGTTTAAAAATGTTTTCTCTTTTATATGATGATTTTACAGGTTTTTAATTAGAGAGAACACTTGGTAAAATTACATAGAAAAGTATAAAGGATTAGGGACAAGGGATTAAATTTCAGTGTAATATAATGACCTATTTATTAAAAATTGGTTGAAAAGAATTTTGAAATCTAAAAGAAAAAAATATAATTCTGTAAGATTTATTTTTTAAACTAAATTTGATTCGTTACAAAATTTGTTATGAAAAACTCTAGTAAGTCAGAATTTGTTTCGCCTGTGTAATATAGTAGATGTAATGACGATATTCTGTGGTATCGACCGGATTATTCTGATATATTCAATTCAGTCTTTTTGTATTGTATTATGAAAGACCAGACACGGGTTCTTCTAACCCTTACCCTTTTTAAGAAGAAGGGTTAAAAAACTACTTTTTGTAAGAATTAAATATAATTTTGAATTATTTCGTTTCTACCCCGTTTTGAATGTTTTTAAAAAAAAGAATGGACTTGATAATTCCCTCTTTTCAAAATGGCTGTTACATTGTTACATACTTCTGTAACAATGCACCCTTCTCCTTGATAATTAACAATACCTTTTGTTTATCGGTTATAGATTTACTGGGTGTTTCCAGGAAGTTAGACCGAGCAATCCGTTTTATGGATTTTTAATTGTTCAATTTCTATCATCGGAGGATCATGCACTTTTAATCGGCAACAATCATCAGTTTTCATTGGAGAAAATCTTTTAATCTAAATTTGGAAAGAAAATTATTTTAATTTTTTTGGGTGTTCAATTTTAAAGAGGCCTTGTGTCGTCGAAAGTTCAGGGAGAAATTTGAAAAGTGTTATTCAGTAGTTAATTTAAAAATTTCGTGAAACAGATTTGGTGTTAGAACTAGAAACGTATTTGACACAGGTAAGTTTTAACGACGCGGGTCGTGCAGGTCATCAGTTACTAGATCTCTTCATAGATATTAACGACTAAGCCGGGTAAAGAACATTTCACTAGGTTGATTCAGTCTACACTGTAGTGATGAGAATGCTGAAATCAGTATCTAATGTAGGTTTTCAATGATATAACTAATGCTGATTAGGCTAAAGGGTTCAGGACTGTCAATGATTCAAGAATTTCATTAGAGATAGCATTGGCATTTTAGATCAAGTGTTTTTCACAGTTGAAGCTCGGTTTCACCTTGGGGGATATGTTAATAGTCAGAACTGCCAGACTTGGGTACTAAAAACTCGTACACTTTGAACCTCCCTTTCAGCCACAAAAGATAGGCTTACGTTGTGCAGTTTCAAGACGACGAATAATAGGACACTTTTTGAAAAAATGTTAGATGCTGCCGTCTACCTAGAAATTATCTAACAGTTCATAACGATACTGCAAGAAGATGAGCGTGACTACTGTTTGCAACAGGATATGGCTACTTGCCATACAGTTCGCCCTATTATGGAGATGGTACAGGTTTTTTTCGGTGGAAGAATTATTTCTAAAGAATTATGGCCACCAAAATCCCTTCATCTTACTAGCCCAAACTTCTTTCATGGAGTTACTTTTACTCCACGACAATGCCATCCAGGAAATAGACAGGGTACAGCTAACAGCTGTTTCTGGCTAATAGCCAGGGAGCCGGCCTCCGTAGCCGAGTGGTAGCGTCTCGGCCTTTCATCCGGAGGTCCCGGGTTCTAATCCCGGTCAGGCATGGCATTTTTCACACATGGAACATGGTCAAACGTGTTGACAAGTGCATAGAAGTGAATGGATATCATTTTCAACACCTTCTGTAAATTATTATGTAAATGTTTGATAATAGACTATTATTTATAAATTAAACTTGGTGATGAGGCCTCTTTTCAGTTGAAAAATTACTGCTTCGCGCATGGAAATATAACTTAACAAAACGAAAATCCTCTTTTTTAATTTTTTTATGCTTATCTTATAATATTCTTTATAAAAAAAAAATATATTCCTGCTAACCATCCTTGACGAAATTTTCCGGAAAATGACCGAGTTCTTATTATTTTTTTCTCGTGTTTTTTTTTTTTACAGATTACCAGAAATTGTGTAATACTTTCAAATAAAATAAAATAATTGATGATGGTCAGATTCATTTCTGTTTTGTTATTTCCTACAATACAGATTAGAAAAATCTTTGTTGTTAAAAATAAGAACGATCTTCATGGTTGGAAGTCTCTAAAAATTGCATATATATATATACCGTAATTATGGACTGCAATAGTGCATGCATCATGAAATTTCTTCTTACTTATTGGGCCTACGTCCCAAACAAAATATTTAAAAAAATGGCTATTTGTTTACAATGCATCTAATTATTTTTTTTTTTTATATGACTTACCTAAAAAAAGTATGAGTTATTTTTAGTATTGAGCGTTATTTTTTCCTGACATAATAGACGCTCCAATGAGTAACAAGTTGATTTTTGTTGCCTGCCAGCTGCCGACGTTTCTGGTTGTTAAAAACCTCAGTTTAGATTTCAATAAAAATTATAAACTGTTTAACTGTTTGGAACAAATATTTCACTATAACTAGTAAATTTACAGTATAAGTAAGTAGTATTTCCGCAATAAAAATTATTGCTGTTTTTTTTTGCATTTTTCATAATAAAGGTATTGTTGAAAAAAGTATCACTGCAACTCCGTTTCACTGAATTTATAAATTTAATAAAATTGTAAATTTTTTTCATCGTCCTCTTTATTAAACGTATCAAGATGTTTTGAAATCTTTAACAATATGAGTATAACTTGATAACTTGAACACTTTTATTTCTGCCGACGGAAACGATCGCTAGTGTTGACGACACTTTTGAATTCTCAATGATTCATCACCTTTGTTTTACAAATATGGTGACCGAAAGTACGAAGTCATTATATAGTCCACTCAGCTATAGAAATCGTTTCTTCTTTTTTATTTTGCGAGATCACTTCGATATAAGGACAAGACACTGGTTAGAAAAGTGTCTGGTAATAAAGCATCCCTATTAACAAGATGTCGGATTTGGAATTTTTTTTTTCCACTGCTAGTATTATATTGGGGGCTATAAACGTATTACTACTAGTTATTCAACTGCAGTGTTTTATTGTTAGAAAGGAAAGGTTTTTATTTGAACTGTTTAATGGGAAAAATTCGAGTTTAGTGGAATATTGAAAATTTTTCTTTTCTGAGTTATTGTTGTGAGTTCAGTTTTTATGTGTTGAAAATCTGTAAGAGTTATCTAAACCTAAGCAAAAAATTTATTCCCTTTTTTGGAAGCTAATGCTGCTCCTTCTAAGATTATGTAAAAAAAAAAAGCCAACAAAGGGTTGTATAACTTACCTGGCTTTGCTTTTAGGAGATTTTTATTTTAAATGCACCGTAGAGTTTTAAAATTATTTTAGCAGTAATTATAATTAGAATCAAAAAAATGTGATCCCAGTTGAACCTCTTGACGTTTTTATCATCAAAATTATATTGTATTTAGATTATAATTGATAAAATAAATAAATAAATGTGGTTCCCATTTGTGACCCCCCCCTTGCTACACCATATTACATTTTTATTAATATCTATAACTTAAAAATCAGATAAATTATCAACAAATATTTTAATTCTTAAAGTTGATAATATGGTGACACTTATTTTTATCAAGTCCCCATCTCATCTAAATTAATATTAAATACAGCTAGATTTTTAATCTTGAAAATTAAAAAAAAAAAAAAAAAAAAAAAATACATATTTTAAATATATGGGTTCCATTCAGCTCCGTTTTTTGGGATTTAAAAGTTTATTTATTGGAGTAGTTATATACTTCAGTTAGTTAGCCCAATTTTGTTCAATCCTATTCAATAAAGCATTTTATTAAAAAGGAATCTAGGAATCTTATGCCCTCATGACCGATCGAGATTGAGCATTTTTTTGATCGATGGGTTTTCGAGATAAGAAGGCGAAAACTGTTTAAAAATATTGTTGAATATCTGTCCGTCCTTAAATCTGATTGGCTTAATAATTCGAAAATTTAAATAAATTAATAACTTTCATCGTACTGGAGTTAAATATTCTACGATCACTACACAAATATTTAAAATTTAGCGAAAGTTCTCCTTTTTTTTTTTCATTGGTCCAAAATGTAATGCCACTAATGCTCCATATACAGACATTTTTTGAGCTATTTCGAGAATTTATATTGATCCAATCCGGAAACATTAATCAAAATAAACACTAACATACGCACTGGAATTCTGGAAGTAGTACATACATACTTTTTTCTGTAATCTTCCAGAAATTTCTATTACTTTGTTTGTGTTTATTTCTGAATAAAATAATCTTGATATGTCAACATTTGCAAAACCCCTGATATCAAATTTTCGCAGGTCGTTTTATTTTTCCCCTTACAGTTCTGCTCCTGCAGCAGCAATATAGCTGCTAAAGCTGGGAAAGTAAAAAAAAAAATGTGTTTAATTATATTTAAATACAGTTTTTTTTGTCGTGTACATATTTACATAAAATGATTAATTTGTTGGTTTAATATGATAGTGGCAGCCTATCTCTGCTTTTAGTAAATATATATATATATATTTTTTTTTTTCGGAAAACTGCTAGTTTTTAATAGACAGTAAATTATGTTACAACATGTTTTTATAATTAAATATAGCAACAATATGGAAGAAGGTGTGTAAAAGAAAGAAAGACTCGATTTAAATTTCTAGAAATCTCGGCCTTTTTTAAGAAAAATATGTACAGTCGCTTCAAATAAGTGTTGAAAGCGGTGCAGAAGTTGTATCCACAGTTGTTTTAATTGCGTGTCACTGTAAAACAACTACACTCTTTTCTTACGGCAACCTGCAGTTTTAATGGAAAATCACCTACTTCCACTAGTACTACTTTTTCCTTTTGTTTATTCTTTTGTAAATTGAAACTATGAAACACCACACGTAATTCAATAGTGTTGTTCAAATACATGGTTCAATATAAAAATTCTTTTATTTATTGTGAACCTAAGCAGATGTTTTTAAAAAATTTTCGCCTTATTGAAACCGACAAACTGGACATTTTAGCACTTAAATTCTTTATAGTACCGTGTGTTTCAAAATTAATATCCGTGTTTTAAAGCTACGTAATATTTTTCAAGTTTCACGTACATTGATTAATTATACATGAAGTGAAAGAATACCTCAAACAGTTTTAGTTGTTTGCAAGCTCTAAAGTCTACAAACTTTAGAGAGGAAAATAATGAGATCAAGAAAAGAAAATTTGATAAAAATGTTGAAGAAAAGAATATCTTGGTTGGGATATTTCCTGCATAGAAATTATCTTCAGTGTCGAACCACAGAGGAGGAAGTAAACAGGAAAAGGAAGAAAAAGCATAGGGATTCTTATAGCCATAAAGAAAGAAGTTAAAATTAAACAAAGAAATATGCTTAGGAGTGAGAAAAATTGTGGGTATTCAGTTGAAATCTTTTATAATAAAGATTATTTATTCTTTATATAATAATGAATAATTATTTATTCTTGACTCAATCATTATTTTTCTTCTGACAGAAAATCCTAACATTTTTCCACCATAAAACTGGGTTTATCTAATTAATTTTGTTTTATACACCGTTAAAATTAAATATCTTTGCTTAATTTTTGCTAAAACTCTTCAAAGAAGGAGCTTATGAAAAAACTTACGAAAATCCAGAAAATTAAGGGGTTTCGAGAAGGTTCAAAATAAGCAGGTATTCTTCGAACAAAAGATTTAATTATAAATGAACCTTCTCTGCTTTATTTTAGTTATGAAGTTTAAAACAGTAGCGGATTTAATAATTCAGAGAAAAACAGATTATTTGAATATTCATAATTAAATGAAATTATTATTTGTAGCAATATTTTTAGAAATTAGAGGAAAAATATGAAAAAATAAATACATTACAGCGAAAAATCTTTAAACAATATTCCATAACAGGGGTATGCTAGCTTCACAAATGAAACAATCATCGTGAAGATGCACCACATCGTGTCGTATGCAGAAGTCGTATGTAGAATCAACATTTCATGTTAATAGAAAAGAAAACACCCATATTGTGCGTACCTGGAGATCAGAAAATCTTCACGAAATATTACAGTGTGAACGAGCTCCTCAAAACTGGATGTTTTTTGTGCGTATTTAACAACAACAAGTTTAAAGGCCGTTCTTTTCGCGAATGCAATCTGACTACAATGAACCATCTTGAATAATACAACTACGGTTCTTTCGTCCGCTGCAATACGAACCACAGAATTTTATTTGGCAATAAGATGGTTCGCCTCCTCATTGGCTTAATACTAAACGTGGTCGATTGAATGAAATTTTCCTCGACCGCTGGGTTGGCCGCCGGGGACCCAATGACGGGGCTTGTTTGCTTCGGTCTCCACGTTCGCCGATCTGACCTCGTGCGATTTTTTTCTTTAGGGGTTTATAAAGGATGAAGTATATATGCCACCGTTACAAACTAACCTACTCTTTTTAAGACATGATTGAATCAGGTGTCGCATCCATTATTCCAGACTTGCTGATTAAAGTATAGGATGAATTCTTCTATCGCCTAGATGTGTGCCGTGTGATGAATAGTGCTCACATGACATTTATAGGAAAAACTGTTATTTGAGTTCCTCTTTCATTTCATGTAAGTAAAACTTAATAAATATTACATAACTTAAAAACCCAGTATTCATTTGAAACACCCTGCATTATAAAATATTGTTTTTAAATATATTTAAATTTTTTGTTTAAATCTCTTAACATTTTTATGAATTAAAATTTATGTTTTCTTCTAATCAGTGTTATGAAATTGTGGTACCGAAAAAACAGACGGAACGGGTTATTTTTATATTACGGGTCGTAATTTGAATAGGTTTTTCTAAAAAACTTAGTAACTCATAATTTAGAAAAAAAGTAATTTTAGTATTATAAAATTTACTTTTTTTTATTGTTTACTTTTTTATTCATAAGCAATCACTTTTCAAGGACAAACTTTTGCTATCCTGTCAAATGTTGCAGTAGTTCATTTTTTTGAACTAGTAATTGTAAGTAGACATTTCTCCATATTGACTTTACAGTAAAGTTTAATTACACAGTTGTATTCAATTCTTAAATACATTTGTAAATAGTATATATTATTATATCAAGGTGTAGAATTATTTTGTTTTTGTTTAAAAACCCCTGTGTAATCCTGGTTTCTTAACTTATAATATTGTTTTAATTCCTTTGAATCATGTGAGGTAAATTTGTTAATCATTTTTTTAAATGTTGAATGTTTTAACAGGGGTTTCGAGATTATACTCACTTGTAATGTAAAAGAGGATTTTATGTGTGAACTGAAGGATCTCTTCAGACATCACTCTCCCACTCAACTTTTCTTCTTTCTCTCTTTGCTTGCTGAGAGATGAGATTGATGGTGGTCGGTCTACTCATGGGGTAGAACGCCCCTACTTTTGTGCACATACAACCCTCACTCTTATATACACTGTGTACCTTAACTTCATTGAACTAGAAAAAACAACCCCTGTTATAGAATATTGTTAAAAGATTTTTCCCTATAATTTATTTATTTTTTTCATAATTTTTCACTAAGTTCTCAAAATATTACTACAAATAATAATTTCATTTAATTATGAAAACTCAATCTTTTTCTCCGAATTATTAAAATCCGCTATTGTTTTAAAGTTCATAACTAAATTAAAAGCAGGGAAGGTTCATTTACAATTAAATCTTTTGTTCAAAGAATACCTGCTCATTTTGAACCTTCTCGAAACCCCTTAATTTTCTGGATTTTCGTAAGTTTTTTCTTTCATAAGGTTTCTTCTTCGAAAAGTTTTAGCAAAAATTAAGCAAAGATATTTAATTTTAACGGTGTATAAAACAAAATTAATTAGATAAATCTACTTTTATGGTGGAAAAATGTTAGGATTTTCTGTCAGAAGAAAAATAATGATTGAATCAAGAATAATTAATTATTCTTTATTATATACAGAATAAATAATCTTTATTATAAAAGATTTCAACTGAATGCCCACAATTTTTCTCAGTCGTAAGCGATTTTCTTTGTTTCATTTTAACTTCTTTCTTTCTTTATGGCTGTAAGAATCCCTATGCTTTTTCTCTTCCTTTTCCTGTTTACTTCTTCTTCCTCTGTGATTCTTCGCTGAAGATAATTTCTATGCACGAAATATCCCAACCAAGATGTTATTTTCTTTAACAATGTTCATCAAATTCTCTCTTCTTGATCTCATTATTTTCCTTTTGCCAGTTTACCTTCTTCATTTTTATGCGCAGCCAATTTTCATATTTCTCTTCTTTCTGATCGTCCACAATTCAGAACTATTTGATACTACTTTCCACGTAAGTCGTTTGGCAAACTTGTTCCTCAGTTCAAACGGGATCCTACTTGTCAGTATTTCCTTTCACGGTCTTAAAATTTTGTTATATCATTCTGATTGGTATTTCCTCAAATAAAGTTTCCAAGTTTTCAAATACTTAAAAAATTGTAATTGTTAGTAATTTTTCCTTCCATTGAATTATTTAAAAAAAACACCTTTTGTCTAAGCAATTTTCATTCATGTGTTTCTCTTTATCTTGAGATCTTACTTTGAACTCTTTCACTACTCTTACGTTATTCTGATTGATGAGTTATACTTCTTTCCATAATTCTATCACCAAAGCTTATTTATCTTATCACTGAATGTATTTATGATCTTTCTCCGGAACTATATTGATACCATACAAATATTTATTTTTCTTTTAATTTAAGAAAAATATCTGTACTGTATTTCACTGGATTATGTTACTTGCAAGGTGAATGAAAAATAATACTAAATTTATTTCTGGAAAAGAAATTTAAAAATGACAAATAATTTACCTTTTTAAAAATGTATGAGTACTCTATAACAGAACAAGTATTGTAGGGGACCTGACGTAAAACATTAGATGCTTCTGAAAACGTATAGCTACGTTTCTTAAGAAAGACAAGAATTCTTAAGAAAAACAAGAATTTCATACCGGGCTCACTAGATGAGACTAAAAAGTGAAGCAGTCCGTTGTTGTTTTTATTACTGAACCAAATATGTTGTGTTATTATCCGAATCCTACTAAAATGCATGTGATAATTTCCCGTTAAAATTTCACCTTCACCCTACTGATATATCAATAAACATCATATCTCTCAGAAAAAGCAATTCTGTGTATTCAG
>JAAAKQ030294411.1:0-10261 GCA_010016005.3 Zanna intricata
ATAAATAAAAAAAAGAATGATCTTACCATGTAAGCAAATGACACAAGCACACCAAATTCTACTCTCTCAAGGTAACCAGGAATAGAGAGTAATGTTCTTCCAGTCAATTCCATTTTGTCAACCTATTTTAAAGAAATACATACCATGAAGATTTTTATAAATACTGGTAATAATGAAAAATACATTTTAAATTTATAAAAACAAAATAAATTAATACATTATGTTACTTCCTCATGATCATTCTGAATTCTATGATCACTATCCAAATCACCTTAAGTCTGCCGGATTCAAATTCGCTCCTGAACATTCTAGGTATTTTCTCATGATAGAATTTTTATTCAATTTTTTCTTACCTTTCTTATCATGCATTTAAAAAACTTAATTTTAGTCCACTAAATTTTGCTTCCTTTCTCTTGTACACTCTATGATTTTGAATTTGATATTAGACTGTGAATGTGAATATTGTTGCTGTGAAAGTTATATCAACTAAAATAAAACTAGATACCAATTTTACTCACCAAAAAGAAAGAATTAAGGCATATTTTTCCAAAAACTAACCACATTTAGACTATATTCACATGATAAATAATTAAAAAAATAAGTTGTAATCTACTACAATTTTTCTTTGAGACCAAATTATACAGAAAAACTTAAACAAAATTTGTCTAAATATTATAACAGTTTCACTATTATAACTGTCAAATTGTTTAATTTGCACACTCAGAAGTGGCTCTTTTTATCCAATTCTATTTTCCTCACTCTTTTATTTTTTACCATCTTACTTGAGATTAATTATAAATTTAAATATGATTATAACTAAAAAAAATTTTTATAAGTGCAGTTAACTAGTTTTAACACTTTTTATAACAACTTTCCTTTTTTAAAGGTAAACAAACACTTTTTACTAATGTAGAATAATGGTTAACTTTAAAAACTAAAATATTCACACCTTTTGAAATCTGTAAATGATTTTTAATTTTTATCATTTTATTTTTATTTAAAAAAAATTCAATTATTTATTTCAAAGAAGAAAAAAAGTTTCTGAAAAGTGAGTTTAATGGTATATCAATAAACAACATTAAAGTTATGTATATGCTGTAACATAATAGTTGAAAGTGACCTGAAATGAACTGCAGATCAATCTTGAAAATGACCAGTATTTTAAGAATAACAAACACTTGTGCCAAAATTACTAAGAAAAGTGAGGAATAAAGTAATTTTTTGTTGCCTGCTTCAGAGAGTCAAATATATGGCAATATATTACCGTGCTAGACCCAGCAAAATGCAAGCAATATTCAGTTTTATAAGCGACTCCTCCTTATTCTGATCACTGTAAGGACTGGGTATCCAGAGAATGTCATTGATTTAACCTTAAGATCTTTAAATGTGATAAGAACTAAAAGAAAGACTGGAACATTTATGTAACACAACAAATTAAAGACACTCTTTCTGTTTGAAACAATCCATTATACATGTTGTAAATACATCATACACAAAAACAAACAAGCATGTACAATTATAGTGTGGGTACATACGCATGCACATACCCACATATTAAACTAGAATCCAATCTCTAGATTGATAATGATCAATATCATCATTCCTGGTGCCGGTCTCCTTGGCACAAGTGGTAACCACTCGTGCCACATGCTTCTCGGCCTTTCATCCGGAAGTCCCGGGTTCGAATTCCAGTCATGCATGACATTTTTCACATATGCTACAATTCATTCATCTCATCTTCTAAAGATATACCTAACGGTGGTTCCAGAGATTAAACAAAATAAACAAAAAAATAAAAATTCTTGGTGTGCCAAAGGAGTAAACATAAGCCAAAAATTCACTTACAGCAATAGCTTTTACAAAAAAAGCTCTCTATACGGTACTGTTTTTTAATAATGATCTAAGTTGCAAAGTAAACATGTGTATATCAAAACAATTATCAAATCTCACCTCAATATCAGATATAGCTGATTTAAGTGAACAAGACCAATTGACAAGTCTATTACTTCTGTAAATATCCCCATCATCATGAAGACGTACAAAAGCTTCAACTACAGCTCGGCTAAGTTTTGGATCCATAGTGAAAGCCGCTCTATCCCAATCCAATGAAGATCCTAACCTTCGCAACTGAAGGTAAATACGATCACCTTTTCTAAACACAAAATTAAATCCTTTTTAATCATATATAAATCACAATAAGAATAACTGTGTCTGTTAGTAAATAATTCTGTTGGAACTGTAATTTACTAACGACTAACTGTAATTTATAATCTAACAAACGGAAAAAAACATAGTGATGAAAAATATTTAATATTGGTACAAACAATCAACAATCACAAGTAACATGGCTCAAATTCAAACTGAAAATAGCATATGACATTTTATATGCCATTTTATTTTTTCTTCTATAAAAGATCTGTACAAAAAAAAGTTTTAACTCAATAGCAATACTAGATTGTACTACACCTTTACAGTCTGAGTAAAGAAAAAGGCTTAATAGAAATTATGTTATGATAAGCAGCTAACAATAATAGTTGTGTAATTAAATCATTTGGATGACATGAACGATTTGTACACGATTCCAGGCTAAACTTACAGACTTTTTCTTACATTTTTATGGCTTTATTTTAAAGCCATAAAAATACAGAGATGCATGATATAAACTTCACCATCCCAGCATAACTCACGTACGCGTGTGTGTGTAATCAAGAGCGAGCGCGCATGTTTTGTACAGTATGACATTAGATAATCAGTGCAAAATTGGATATTGTTGCAAAAACAATTGTTCAAATAAAAAATACAATACCTATAAAGAAGCTTTAAAAATGTTTTTATCATTTAATCACTGGCGTTTACAGAGTAATGACATTTAGCCTCCAGGCAGTCAATGTTTTCATATAAAAAATTCAAGAAAAACCATGGGAAAACTTGGGTAAAAGATTAATTTAAATAAATTCAAATTTCTGAGTACTAATGCTATTGAAGTAAAGTATAGAATTTCATCAGAAACTTTTTTTTTTTGTATTAAAACTAACCAAGTTTAAAATAAATAATAATAATAAACATGCTCAAACAGTAATTTCCGATTGTTAAAATTTAATTAAAACAGTGTGTAAGGTAAGAAAGTCCAATTAATTTACCAATTTCGTTTGTAGCAGTTATTTTAATTAAATATTTATTAACCATCAATTAATATAATAAGGAGCTTAGCCTCTTAACATAATTTCTTTCCATTGATATACTTACTTTAATGAAAGAGAGCATTCTGATTTTTGTAATTCTAGCATAAAAACTTTTACCCTCATTAATAGAATAATGCTTTAAAAATAAAACAAAATAATTGTTTTGAAATTCACTAAAAAAAAAAATGTAACTTTTCACTTATTTTATATTTCAACTTTTTGAAGTACGCAGAAAATTATGAGTTACAATTTTTCAATTCAGCACAGATTTCAAAAAAATAAATAAATAGAACTGATTTTTTTATGTGGTCTTCAGTAGTTACTTATGATGTCAATAAACATTAAGCCCATAAAAATAATACAAATTTCCACTATTTTTTCAAACAGAATGAGAAGTAACAAAAAACAGATTGTAGTAATTTAAAATTAACTTAGAGAACACTTAGTCGTTTCCCTTTTTTTCTGCACAATCAACAGGAAATATGAATTACAAATCAAATTATACAAGATTTATTTAATTTTAACAAAAAGATATTTCCTTAAATGAAAATTACTTCCCTCTACATCATAAACAATTCAAAATTTATCTCAATGTACCAAAGTTGCAATTGATAATTAATTTAATACATTACATTTGTCTATGTGAACTTTTTATACAGTATCTACTTATCATTTTTTGAGAGAATGGGTGGTAGGAAACCCATGGATTGTATCATCTGTTGTTATAGGCTTCCTGTAGATTTTATTTGTAAATAATTCTTCATTTTACCTTGATGCGATGACGACTTCCAGAGTGATTTTCTGAAGATGGAGAAGAATTCTGAATCATTAAAAGTTACCATGTAAAAAGTTCACATAAACAGATATAATTTATTACATTAATAATTTTTTCTGGGCCCTGGAAGCCTTCGTGGAGGTGAGATTTTTAAAGTTTTGACTTTAGTAAAATAGAAGTGTGAATTATTGATTGTAGTACATTAATATCAGTAATAAAAAAATTTAATTATATCTTCACAGCTTACCCATTCTAACTCATGCATTTAACCAGTATGTGATGCTTTTAAAAAATAAGTTTTAATATAATCATTTTAGTTCCTAATCATCTGGTATGTCTCAGGTAGTAGTGACCCAACAACGAAAAGGTTATAAAATATAAAACTGCAAGAAACTCCACAGGATAAGGAAATGAGCATGCATTAAGGTGATAAGTAGTATTAGTTAGCCAGCTAACTAGCTTAGGGTGCTCCAGGCCAATAAATGCAAACCAAAATAAAAGAGAGCAGTACAGTACTATATGGTAACTAACTGGCAGAGACACCAAAGTATGAGAACCACAAATTAGAATACTACAGACCTCACAGGAAGAAAGGAAGAGTTACATTCAGAATACTTCAAGATAGATGCGAGAGAAACAACTGAAGAGAGAAAGAAGAGTTTGATAACAAACATCAACAGCTTAAAAATCATCAACTATCAGAGATTACGGCATTACTTTCAAAAAATACATCGATTGTAATATAGCTTTCAAATATTAATTTTTATGGAACGAAAGCAGTAAAAAAAAAATTATAACTTAATAAAAATAACGATTTTGATGAAGATGAAACATAATCATTAACTTTTGTTTAAATTATATTAAAAAATAATATCTTACTCTCTTCGCCACTCCCATACTTTCTCAATAAATTTTTCTCTACCAACATCATGTCTAGTTTTCTTCTCCTCACGCCATAATTTTTTCTCAACAACAACTTGTGTTGCAATACCAGCATGATCACAGCCAGGGTTCCATAAACTAGTACGACCCTTCATACGGTGCCTTGAAAAACAAACAAAAAAATTACAATTAATAACTCATAAGCTTAATAGGTAACAATTCTGCATTAAAAATACAAAAATATCAAAACTAATATATATATATATATTTATAAATATATAAAAGAACCAAAATTCTAATTAAATTTGTAACAATCTATAATACAAATTACTAGATATTTAATATCAAAAACAAAAAATTAAATTAAAAAAAAAAAATAGAAAAAATAAATTAAAATAACATAGATCAAACATCCCTTTAATACATTCAATGAAATTTCCTAAAAATTTAGCTTCCAACAATTAAAGTTTTCAAAATTTGTAATTTTTGCAATAACATATCAAACCAGATTGTAATAAAAATTTTTTAAAAAAAACCTATTTTAAAGCGCTCTCAGTAACTAATGCAATCATTCTCAAGGACTGGTGCTTCTGTTTTCAAACTAACATTAGCTTATGACTGGTAGTGGTTTTTTTATTATACAGATGTATATTATGAATATGGGTAATTATATATAAATAGGGACTCGCCTCCAATTTTGATGAAATTTGCAATATATCTTATTTATAACCTAAGTTATTCGTTTCAATTGAAACTTTTCATAAAAAAAACACCTTTCATCCTAGTTATGTCCCTCATAAGTTACACAGTACCTTTGGCAAAAATTTCATAATTCAACATTGCATAACTGTAAAATCTATTATTTCCAGATTAAATAATTTGGTTAGGTTCGTTAATTTAGTTAAGAGTACGATTACATTCACTTACGACTAAATTAATTAAGTTAAGCTTAAGTCAAAGTTATGTTAAGTACAACATACATACATTATTTACACAAACTTGACTGAATGAAATTTAATTGGCTTTAGCTAGGTTTAGATCAGGGATAAGGTAGCTTAAATTAGATTATATAATAAGCAAAAAAAAAATATATATATATATAAAGAGTACTACATTATCATTAATTTTTCCTCAAAAATTGTCTTCAGAAGTATCAACATCTTGGAGTTGAGGGTCAGTGTCAAAAGGTTCAGATTGTTTTTTACTTTTGCTTAGCTTACAGACAGCTCTAAATAGAGCGTGAATATGTGTTTTGTATTTAGGATGCAACCTGCAAAAGATGAATTCAGTGATATGACTACTTAAGTGGTGTTTTCTACTGCCATATCTTGGCACAGTTCCATATACCTCTCGCCACATCCTTTCAAATGTTTGTGTATGTGTTCCCGTACCAGGTCGACAAAGTTCATGGAGGGGTTGACAATTAAATGAATATATCCTTCATTCTGTAACAACTATAGGAGTTCTAACAGTCACTAATTATTGTTGTAGAGACAAAATATATTGCTTAATATCAGTCAATAATGCGAGCACTGGAACAAAAAAATACTTTTTTTTGTTGTCATGCTTAATTCCTCTAAAAATTGCAATTACCATCAATTAATTTTCTACAGTTGAATTTGCAATGGCCAATTCTGGCCTCATCAGTTTCTACAATTTTACTGACACCACTGATAACACCTGACATTTTTTATACTTCTTCCATGCATACTTCATGTAAGTAAGAGTTACAATCTATACGCATTCACAGAGTAATGTTTTTCACCATAAAAAACAACTTGTCTTGGAGGCTTAATTAAAATTCAAAAAGTTGCAAATCAGCAAATTTGATGTCTTGTTAAACTGCGGTTTTCAAAGACAGTATTTTTATTTTGACTTTTTTTTTTAATACTGTTTGAACACTTTTACACCAACTGTAAGAAGACATTTTATGCAACGAAAAACACATTCTCTTCATTAAGGGTCATTTCATTTCTACAGTCGGAGTATTTTTTAGAAAGTATCATCACTTTCCAGTATTAATAAAAATTAACTTAAAAAATTAATCCACAACCCTCAACACAAAAAATTACTATATGAAGCCATTTATAACTAAGATTTGATGTACTGAATGGTCCATGTACTGAACTTCATATAGTATAAGCAATCATAACCTAATGCTTTTCACTCGCTTACCTCCTCACACATTATATATATATATATATATATGTGTGTGTGTGTGTGCAAGAGGGTATTTGTGGGCGCGTGCACGTGTGTGTGTGTGTGTAAATATCACATTCACTCTTCAGACATTATTATGACTTATTACCTTCATAATTATATAACTTAACCTAACTTATTAAGCATAACCTAACCTTTTTTTTACTTAAGCATAACCCAAGTTTTTTTTTTTAAACTCCAGAACCACTGTTAGGTATTACATTAGAGGATAAAATGAAGGCTTTGTAGCATGTGTGAAAATACCATGCCTGCCTGGGATTCAAACCCGGGGACCTCAGGATGAAAGGCCGAGACACAACCACTCGCACAATGGATGCCGACAACCTAACATAATTTAGTCTAACTTAACCTAACTTGGACTAAGCATGGCATAACTTAATTTAGTCTTAAATGAATATAATCTCAAACTTAACTAAATTATTCTAAAAATAATGTATTATACACTTGTGCAGTGTTGAATTACAAAATTTTTAGTGAGGATACCATGTAATTTACAAGAGATGAAACTCTCAGCTGAAAAGTGTTCTGATGAAAAACTTCAATTATAATGAATAACTTAGATCCTAAATACAGTATATTCCAAATTTTATCAAAATTAGAGGTGGATCAGAATATGGTTTAATGTTTCATAACATTATTATTAAACTTTATTCATACATTATATACAAATTATTTATAATGTTATAAACTATATAATGCTTCATAATATTTTATATTTCATTATCTTTAAGCATAGTAAGATGTGATAGTCCTTTTTTGCACAAACGAAAATGTCAAGGTACATTATATCATCAGCTAAGTAGTAAAGTCTGGTCACTTTTCATTCAATACTCTGAGATTTGCAAAATTTATACATCCTATGTGATATTTTTTACTTATCAGGAAATAAAACTATTTTTACTTACCACTTATTTTTACTTATCAGGGAAATTTCAACTAAAATTAGTCTAACATATTTGAAGGACTTTTACTTAAAATAGAAATCTAATAAGTTTATGCTCGTCCTTGAAAATGTTGCAATATTAATATTGAAAGGACATTAATACTATAAAGACATTCATGCAAGAAAATGTTATTTTAACTGTTTCATTCAGCTAACCTCAAATACACTTACCATCTAACAAACAAGAGTAATGTAAAATTTACTTGTCTATATGTTTTACAGTCTCATTCTATGGAATGCATCCTTTTTAATGTGCACCTACCACAATAATCCATTTTCAATATCAAACTATCACCAATAAAGTTGAATAGAAGCCCTAAAGGATGTTTCAATTTAAAAAAATTTCAAAGTAGATCACTCTCTCCATTTGTTTTTTTAAATTTTATTTTTAACTAGGTAACTTCATACTAAAATCATCTGATAGTTTTAAAAGGTTTTTGTTAAATCAATGTGCATCAATCTATAATCAAGCAGTTCAAACTCTATCTGAGAAAAAATATCAGGCTTCATGACAAAAAAAATCTAATGTACAAGAAAAGATTATACAGACCAAAGGTCTGTTATAATAAGGACATTACAATACGATACCTTTATGAAGAATGATCGTAATAAATACAGTCCATAATAAATTTAAACAGATTAAAAATTCTAATCTGATTTTAACAGCTTACCATCTAGTAATCGCATCTTCCACAGCATTTGTTAATGCATGACCAAGATGTAAAAATCCAGTTACATTCGGTGGAGGAATAACCATAACGAATCTTCCTTTCGGATTAGGTTCCGATATACTTTTTCTCTGAAATCAAATATAATTTTTTAAAAGTTTTTTATGATATACTTTAAATATATGTTTTATGAATAAATAGATGATCTAGTCAGAATTTTCTTAATAATTTGATCTTCAGACGAAAGATCAGAAACAAAGGATTAACAAAATATTTAGTAATACAGTATATATATATATATAAAATTTAAATTAAACATCTTGTAGTCCATATATATTTTACACAAATTTCTGAAGAATATTTTTTATTACAATAAGTTCTGAAGATGTCATAACATTCTTTGTTATTTGTATTATATTTAATATAAAAATATTATTAACATAGATTATGTAAATTTTGAAACTTTTATGTAACGCCTATTGGTAAAAAATAATCTTCAATTCATCTATAAAGATGTTTTTTCATTATATTATACTGTTATGTAAATTTTTTTTTTTATTTGTGAAAATGTATGATGAACCTTTATAAGTGATATTCAATTATTTTGCATTACCTGAATTTAGAAACAATGAAAGTAATAAAGAATTAAAATCTCCTGGAGAATGGTGAAGATGACAACAGTGACTCATTATGAAATGACAGTATTATGTGAAATGACAGTTTGTCATGTAATTTACCGGACAACAGCAAGAATACACATGTTGATAACAATAATAAATGTGCCATAAAAATTTAATTTTAAATCAAATAAATCTCTCCGGAAAATAAAATAAACTTATATTTCAGCAAAAAGAATGTCAGTCTTATTATTTGCCACCACAAGTTTCTCCAATTATCATCCACATTACTACCCATGTATTATTTTTTATATATTGAATTTATTTTAAATATACTGATAATCTTTAATTGTTTAAAAAGAAAAATTAGTAAAATGATGAATACTTACTCCATATTCTGGCTTAAAGAAACCTTGTTTTTCCCACCAACTATACCAAGCTGCTTCAACATATTGTGGACTATAAGCATCTGGCATCGGACCGAGAACATCTTTTTTTTCACCAGGTTTTGTATTACTTGCATACAATATCACCTCTTTTTTACCATCTTTCTTTTTATCTTTTTTCTAAAATAAACAAAAGAAACAAGTTTGTTAAAGCTTTATTTTGTTTTAGAATAAATAAGTCAATGTTAAATTTGTTTCTTTTCATCCAGAAAAATGCTTCGAAGGATAATATTACCAGTAATATACATATTATTTTTTTTTCTATTGCAAAAAATAATGAATAATTCAAATTCGGTAAATTATTTCTATACTTTCCTCAAATTTTATTTTACACTCATCATTTTTAATTCGTTTTACTCTTTAACACTTTTTTTACTACTAATTCACCCACATATGTATTAATACAATTTTAATATAAATAAAAGCCATTGTATGTGAATATATACATATGTACAGTGACCGAAATAATGATAGGTTCACTTTAATTTCTTGACATAAAAGTATGTTTTAAGTAGTATTTTTTATTTT
>JAAAKQ030294444.1:0-10260 GCA_010016005.3 Zanna intricata
ACGCTACAATTCGTTCATCTCATCCTCTGAAGATATAACCTAATGGTGATTCCGGAGGTGAAAAAAAAAAAGAAAAAAAAAAAAAAGCAGTTCTAACACTACTTCAGAACTACTAAGCATCTATGTGCTAACATAATATGTTGAACTAGAATTCTAAAACTCAGATGTGAACTTTGAATAATAAACATACAAGGTTTCACGAAACGGATATAAAATTTTCAGTTTGTTTATTGAAGTTGACGCAAGACATGGTAAAAGAGTAAGGAAGGAGAATAATTTTTTAACAGATATATACTTTATACTTTCTACTCGAGTATACTCTATACTTTCTACTCTTCCATGCATACTGCATGGAAGAGTACAAAGTGACAGATTAATAACTATTTTTCATAATGTTTGTTGTTCGAAGAATCTGGATTCAGACTGGTTAAGACCGAGCTGTTCTGAAAAACTTGGAGTAAATTTGAAATATATGATATTACCAGACTGAATAAGAATAAAAAGATATGTATCTAGTTCAAAATCAGTAACATTACTGAAATTAGTTTAAAATAAATTTATCTTAAATTTACAAAAATGGCGTACAGAAAGAAGCGACCTGATATTACAAAACTTTTTAAGTAATCCGAAGGTATTAAATTTATGAATGGTAACATATAAGGATGGTAGCTTCTCGTAAGTAATTATACATACACACACATATATATATATAGAGCATACAGGAACAGGGATACCGTAATACATCATGACAAGTCACGTCTATATGGAGTACTCAATCAGTAAGTTCCCCCACCCCTCTAACATCTCTATCCTTAATGAACCCATTTGTCCTAACAGAAGCAGTGAAACACCCTACCTAAGCTATATATTAAATAAACACTTGTATTATTGATGTCACAACAACTGTCTACAAATGCTTACAAACATACATACATACATTATAATAATGTTACTAAATAGATAAACTAATACTGAAAATTGAACATATCCAAATGAAGGCAGACATAGTTTTATATAATAAATCTAGATAAAGTTTAAAAAGAAAAATATGTCTAATCTGTGAAAGAAAATACAAGAAAGAATGTAAAAAAAGTATTATAGATAGAAAACTAAAAAAATAATTTATACAATTATACATTTTTAAGTTTGTATTTTTTTTTAATTTTAAGTTTACTGTTATTTAAATAGGAAATTTATATCTTTGAAAATTGTTACCAATAACCACAGGAAAAAATCATTAATTGTTATGGTTTCAAATTATTAATATGACAAATTATTAATATATTCTAATAACGTACTAGGAACCTCCTCTTCTGAAATTGCAACCCTTCGAAAACCAGAAGTAAGAATTAAACTGGTTGGGAGAATTTCCGTTTTCCAAGCGTCCATTTTCCACCGGTAAATACCAGAAATCACAAATTGAGTACTTCACTTACTACTCATCTGAAAAAGGTTTTTAGGATCCTGTAGGGTTAAAAAGTATTTAACTGTACAACGTAAAATGTCTTCTTTTTTTTGCTTCAGTTAATTATCAAACTTCATACTGAATGCGAATATCAGAACCATTCCGTTTTGTTTTATCGGTAGCCACTGAAAACACCATGAATTATTATTATTATTATTACAAATTATTAATACTATAAATAATTATGATTTAAATTTCAAACTAGGAATCTGTTTTAAAAAATCAACCCATAAAAAACAGAGGTAGAGTGAGTAGGAGAAGTAGAGTAAGTTCTATTTTTTCTAGAGTGTTTAAAATTAAATTTTCTACAACTAAGTAATTTAAGCATCGCTTCTTCTGGTATTGAAAAAGCAGGTTTGTGTAACTACGATATAAAATAAAATTTCCTTTATCTAATAATCTTAAAATGATTCTATTTATAAACGGAATAAGCTGAAAAAAGAAAGTTAAAATAAGTAGGCAGGATTACATCTGTCAGATGTGCCAAAAGAATGATAACATTATTTACAGAAAATGTAGGAAAGACAGTAACATCTCTTCAATGATTTCTTAATATTTGTCAAAGACAATTTCATAGGTAACGCAGAGTATTTGGCAAAAAGACATTCTTCAAATCGTGTTCGTTTCTAGCTGAGTCAAAAAAAGACTCAAAAAGGCCTTAATCTCGAAAGAGTTTACTACAAAAAAGAAATTATTCGAATGGGTTTGAAAAAGTACGTAGAATAAAAGTGTGCCCTAGCAGACAAGAGAGAATAACTATTAAATTTCTTAATAGATAAATTAAGGAATATTTTGTTTAGTTTTTCGCTTATAGCGGCTTTATTTTTAATTTATTGTAAAAATAAAGCACCAGTAGATGGGTGAAGTAATTTTGTACAAAAAATCTCCCGGGGACTTTTTTCTACCCACAAAATAAGGGCGCTAGCGAATTTCACAGTAAGTACCAAAATTGCGCTACGGTATACTTGCTCGGAAACCATCTCGTATACTGTAAGACTAAATGGATAAATTAATACTTTATCCATAATTTCTAAATTCTGCTCGTAGAAAAAAGTGTTCTAGAGCTTTTTTGCAAAATTATCTTTAGTTTTCTACTGTGGAATTGATTTTTTCATCAGATTAAAACTAAAATATTGACGAAAATATATATTTTTAAAAAACCTTTTTTTCTCCACAAACAATAAATTTACAAAATCGATCAAATTAAAGATCAAATATCGATACACGACGTATTTTTACATAAATATATTAAGTTGTATAAAGATATCTGTTTTCATTCATTTTTTATAACGATTTGTTTATAGCGTTATTTTCATGTGTTTACGAAGTATACTAACATTTAATTCCTAAAACTCATTGAATACTTCAAGTTTTTTAAAATCCTTCTCTGCTATCTTAAAATAAACTTTTCACCTTACAAATAACAATTAAAATATTAATAATGAGCGTTAGCAAAGGTACCAAAAGATGCTTTTTCTAAAAAATGAAATTTTCAAATGTTGATAAGCAATTGTATAAGGTATAGAGATATCCTTTATGGAATGAATAGGTAGTAAGCTCAAGATAGAATGCAACATAGATTTTTTTCATTTTCTGCAGACTGTTTATTGTTATACACATAACAGATGCAAAGTTCTTTTTATCAACAACTTGCAAATGTTCAGAATAGATTCGTATTAACGGGCAATCATAAATTAAAAATACTTTGAAAATTGGAATAATTTATAGCTTTGGGTGCTATGAATCAGTACCTTTTTGAATTTTTTAATTATCTTTAACAAGAACAAACTTATGGAAGTCTATTTATTGCGCGCTCTCCGGTTACGCTACTTATGTTTCATAGATCTAGATTTTGGTTTTGTTTGTAGAAAAAAGTACCCGGGAGGTTTTTTATGCAAAATTTTCTAATCAGTCTATTGCTGATTTTTATTCTAACATGCGCTTAAAAATAAAGCTACTACTGACGAAAAACTAAAACGTTTCCCTTAATTTGTTATAAACAAATTAAGTAATTAATCGCTCATGTCCGCTAGGACACACTTTTATTCTATATATTTCTCAGAACCCAATTGGAAAAAATTTGCTGTATTTAATGTTTTTTAGATTAAAATCTCTAAGAACTCGGTTATTCACAAAAAATTCCCGTTAGATTTCTCTTGTTACATTTCAATTTCTGTTGCCGGCTTCTATAAAAAAATGAATCGTAAATCGAAAATGAAGGTATCGTAAAAAAATAATAAAAGAAAGTAAATTTCACTGACTTAAAATTAAGCACTTAACGTCAATGAATTAATAATTTTAATTCAGAAAATTACTTGCCACATAAAATATAAAAATATCTTATAATTTCAACAATACTTGTTATACGCTAGTATTGTTAGTAATAATATTTTACTTTTTTTAATGATCAAATAATACACAAAAACTGTTTTGAACTTCCTCATTTATTACACGTTTAATTTTTCTTTGTTATAATAGCTTTGATGATATTAGATCAGAATACTGTAATATGAAATATTATTAAATTTCGAAGTATCATTTTTTGGCTTTATATGAATTCATTTTTTTATCGCTATAAAAGAAAATCTATATAAAATATGTATGTTTTATTCGTTTTGCCTGCCATTCCATAGAATTTTCTGCATAAATATGCACGTTCCCCTTCTTCAAACTGACAGAGCAATATAAATTATCTCTTAGTCTACATCCACAATCAACTATGTTATCACAACAGTCAAATCTTGTTAGAAGATATAAGCGACTTCACTCCTTGATTTGTACATCCTCAAAACTTACTCTTCATCGAAAAATTCTAGATTCATAAACAATTTTTAAAACCTATCTGGATATACGGTAACCAAATTCATTATTTTACAAAACCATCTGTCGTATCTGAAAATAGAATATTTATAATCAAAACTGTTATAGTAATTAACTAATGTAACAAATGCTACATCATACTCACGACATATCCCGTTTGTCAACCATTTTTAAGTAATTTTTAAAAGTTAACTAAATCATAACCTAATTTAAACACTCGAACAATGACTTTTTACTTACTTTTTACCCAATGATGACGATAGTGTGTTTGCCGGTATGATTTAGCTTAAATAAAACTACAAAGACTATAAATTTCCGTGTAATTGACAACAAACGAGTCGCACAATCGAGCAAATTACTAATAAATAGATATATAAAGATGTGATAGAAAACAAAAAGTCGGTGCTGCTTTCATTAAGTCAATGTATCAAATATCTTTAATATTCATCATATTTACAAGCTCTTAAGATTGAAAATGTTTAAAACTCTACCAAAGTAGACGATATTAAAAATATACATCAATATTTGAGGGTTCATAATAATGCATACATGAAAAATATTTCATATTTATCATACGGTTATCCGTTCTGAGACAGGTCTTTTACACTATGTTCATCTCGATTCACCTATAGTCCGTACAAAGAAATTTAAGATGGTAACTTTCATTTCCTTTTAAATGATGTGTAATTTTTAGTCATTTTTCACAAGTTACTGATCGTTCTATTACAGTTTCAATCAATTCTTCTTCCGTATGTCGCGCTCGGTTATCTTTCCTGTACTGAATTGATCTGATTAACCTTCTTGTTCACTTTAATTTTACTAAATTTTTCAATTCTCTGACCACATCATCTCTTTAATGATCATATGAAAGAGAAGTGAAATATGGGAAAGGAAAATCCCATATTTTAAATGAACTCATTTCTTTTTCTTAATTTCCATGTTTCATATCCATAAAAACGTACATTCTGAAGATAATATTTCACAGAACACTTCTTCAATTCCTAACACCACCTTGCTAAATAATAATTTTTTCTTTCTCTAAAATACTTCTTTAGCGATTAATTGCTTTTTTTTTACATTTTTTTGTTGAAATAATACCTAGATATTAGTATTATATTACTTCTCTCTCTATTTTACTGTTTAGCCTCCGGAAACACCTTAAGGTTTTACTTCAGAGAATGAGTGAGGATAATACTAGGTGTGGCTAGAAAATAACGGGACTGTTTTTCGTAAGAAAAACAGCGCGAGCCTCAAGATCAATCGCCACATTGCCGAGTCGCTTGACATCCCCCTTTACATTCCAGCCAGTGTGACAACCGCAGCCTGCTCAGTCGGGCCATAGCCTTCACTTGTATCTGATGGAACTGCCGCTCGTCGGAAAAATGGTAGGTGTTTTAACAGAACAACGTGTTAACGTGAAATTTTTAGTGAAACTCTGCAAGTCCGCAACAGAGACCTATTCTCTCTTAGAACAAGTGTACGGTGATGATTGTATGTCACACAAACGGATTTTTGAGTGACATAAATGGTTCAAAGCAGGACGAGAAGAAATCGAAGACGAACGAAAACATTGAAAAAATAGGCAATCTCATCCGTTCCTAAGATGTGAAGGTCAAACAGTGAATACGGAATATTATCTTGAGGTTCTAACTACTCTCCGTGAGCGAGTAAAAAGAAAGCGACCGGAGTTGTGTAAGAACAAATCATGGATTCTTCATCAGAACAACGCTTCAGCCTGCACTACACTGATTGTTAAGTCGTTTTTTGCTAATGGTGGGATCCCTGTGCCTGAACATCCACCCTACTCACCAGACCTAGCCCCATGTGACTTTTTTATAACCCCTAAAATAAAGGAAAGCATTGGAAAATGCTTTCCAATTTTAAAATAAAGGAAAGCATTGAAAAAGCAAAGGAAATAAAGGAAGCATTGAGAGGAATTAGGTTTGAGATAGTTGAAGCTGCGAAAGAAAAAGTGAGGAGGCATGATTTCAGAAAATGACCTGAAACACTGTTTTGAACAATGGAAAATTTGAATGGATCAGTATAGGGAACATGGAGGAACATGGGGAACATGTATATTGAAGGGGATAATGTGAAAGTTGTTAAGAAAAAGAAATAAAAAATGTACAGCAAAAATCCCGTTATTTTCTAGCCACATTTCGTATGTATAAATGTAATTGGTGTAGTCTTTTACAGTATCAGGTCAACCATTCCTGAGATGTTTGGTTAACTGAAACCCAATCACTAAAGAACCTGTATCACCTCTTTAATTCTTATTTTTTTACACACATTCGGTAACTTATTTTTTCCTATACGCAATACTCTTATTTTCTTAATATTTTATTCCATCATTATAGCTCTTGGTTTAGAAATCATCTGTTGAATTATCCTGTGCTTCGTCTCCTTAAAAATATTGACGTCTACAAACCTAAACACTTTATTTTCTCTCTTTTTATCTTGATCCCGTTATCTACTTCTAGAACATTTTTTATAAACATAAAGATTATAAGAGGTCGGTGATAGGCAAAAGCACCCTTTACGTTTTCAAAACCGTTTTCTAATTCAGATCAAATTTTTCAATGAGTCATTAAATTATTTCGATCTACTCATTAGCTTTTTAATAACTTCATTAGTTTACCTCATTTTATAAAGTAAAATGCTATTTCCACTTTTACAAAATAGACTTTTTCTGTCCCTCTTTTTAAGCCTTTTAAAGAAATCGTTAACAATCGTTAAAAAGTTTTTACATTTATCTATTTATATTTATCTATTATAGTTCTATTATATAGTTTTATATATTATATAGTTTTATATTTATCTATTTATATTTAATGACTTTATTTTGATATCTAAAAATATCAACTATATATTCAAATATCAAGGTTTTTTCAATTAAGTACCCTATTTAAATGAAATAAAATCTCTTCAATAATATGTAGAATCAATAAAAAAAGGTCAGATTCCAGGCGCTCACCAATTAAAATTTTAATGGTTGGAATTAAGCGGATTGGATTTAAGATATTTTTTTTAAATAACTACCAGTTATTACTTCAGTCAGTACAAAAGTGAAATATAGATTTAAATAAATTCCCCATTGTATACATATAAACTGTAAGAGCGTTGAAAAAAAGACAGACTTAACATCTGTTTATTTCATATAAAAATATTATTCATTCATTTATTACCGTCCTTTTAAATCCTTAATCCTGAATAAAGATTTGCAAGGCGATTCCATTTATGTTTCAAATACCTAATAATACACTTTTTTTTTTAACAATTCTTCCTCAAAAAGTAAACTATCCTGTTAAATTGGTAATCTTACATCTGAAAAAGAACCAGCAGCTAACATAGTTTTAAAAGCGATTCTGAAATTTCAACCATTATTTTTTGTTTGAAAAGTACACTAATTATATGTAAAAAAAAAAAATTAACATTATAACGAAATGTGTTACCGATCAGTAAATCAAGATTTGTGGGACGATTACGAAAATTAAATAATTAATTTTAAATAACTCAATAGAAAAAAATCATGAAAAACCAGAACAATTTTCTTTTGTTTTTGTCAATACTCTTACAAGTAGTATGAAAAATTACAAATATGTTGCACTTCCAATTTATATATGTAAATATTTTTTTTTTCTTGTAATTAGAAAACGATGTACGACCTGCCAACCTAGTTTTTCTTGCAGTAACTGTTTGTAAAAATATTGTTTAGTATTGCCATGTTTTATTTATTCTCCGATTTATATTAAAACCACTTTCTGAAAATTTTCATCGTAACTACGATTAATTTTCAAAATTCTTAGGTAAAATTTTATTTTAAAATTTTGTTAATCTATTTCTTTTTCTTGTCAAATTTAAATATGATATTAATAAGTTACTTTTCAACAAAAATACCCTCATATTTTTTATTTTGTTAATAGTTTATTAAAGTTACATCGTTTGTGGTTTATAAAGCAGAGACATGAATTTTGTAGACGATGAATAGGATAATAAAAATTTCACTGCCTAAATTTGACTTCTGATATACCATGTAAACCTACTTTAATATCTTTGTTTTTTCTTCACCGCTCCGGCCAGACCCACAATGAAGCACAGCACAGGCCGAGAGGGGATCCTGTCCACTCTAATGGGACTCCCCGTTCACCGGCAGTACGTCCGGCATAACAGGTCAGCCCACTGGTTCGGATCTTTTCCGTTGTCTGCCTCTACCCCTGGGGCGAGAGACCAGAATCAACATACAATCGACATAGTTGACCCTAGACCACACCCTATAGGCCGGGACTTGGTCTTTATGCCTATGCCTCTAATGTAACCCCCCCGCAAAGGAGACCACACCGGGTTTCGGACTTTTATTTGGTCTTCTTGACGGTGGAGAGGACATTTGTTGGTCCGATCAGTTCCCGTACAACTCGCTGACATGTGCTCAAGTCTCCAGCACTAGAAGCAATGCTCCTCTGGATGACGAATACGAATACCACAGTATACCCAGCCTATTCTCAATCTGTTCGCCACTAGTTGTTTGTCCGCCGCGGACGTAGTAATAATGGTGGCATTCTGCGTCCGTCCATACGCGGGTCGTAATATTTTAACTTTTTCTCCCAATTTTTAAGTTACTACAAGAAAAAAAAACACCGTGTGATTACCATACGGTGTGTGTAGGAACTCCTCTTTGAAAATTTAAAATAAATAAATAAATAAAATTGATGAAAGTTGTTTAAAAATTGTCTAGCTTAACATTTATATGTTCAATTTTTATTCTAAAATGTATCCTCAACTTGTAAATCATTTATCAAAGAAAAACCAATTTTTTTTTTATACTAAAGCAGGCTGGAAACTCCGTTAGAAATGAATAGGATAGTTTTTATGAAAAATGTTTTAAAAATAATATATTTATTTATTGACAATTCTGTATGTAGATCTTTTTTAAACATTCAAATAAAAACGTAACGGATATTTAATGACCTGTTCTATTTTTTCAGTTAAATGCTTCTTTTTTTAATTTAATAGACATCAGATGTTAAGTGAAATAATACAAGAGGGCCGATTTTAATTTTATAAATTTATAATATTTTAATTTTTATAAATGTATAGTTTATCAAGAAGTTCGCTAGAACTTCTTCGGTAAGGAGTTTAATTTTTTTTTAATACCGAACCGAAGAACATTATTATCTGATTATATGACGACCATAACCTTCAAAATGAGAATCGCGAGAAGAACTTAACAAATAAAAACTTTAAAACGGTTGTTTTTATTTTTTCTCTAAATATATCGAACTAACACAAATTTTGATTATTTTACTTTACTTAAATTATTTTTTTTTAAACAATTTCGATTATTATTTGCACAAACATGTAATTTTTCATCTCAAAATCAGAGTTTACGCCTGGCTTTCCTAGGTGGCAGCACTTTATGGCATTGATGTTATAACTTTTTTCATGGTTTATATACACATGACAGTCCCAAGTGGCAGCACCTTATGACATGATTTTTTTTTTGTATTTGAAAAAAAATGTGAGATGTGAGATTTTCTGTATATAATATACAAAATGTCGAAATTTCTTTGTTTTTTTCAAACAATAATTAAATTAAAAAATATATTATTGTGTTAATTTTATGAATTATGATACAAAAAATAATACAATCGATTACGATTATACTGAATGTATTGTCATCGTGTTGTATTCTTATCATCTGTATCATATAAATAAATTTTATAATAATGAAATTATGTAATAATGATCCAGAAAATCTCACTTCAATCGTTTACAATAACAAAAAAAAATATCCACGATATTCAAACAAAATACTATTATACTTTTTTATGATTAAAGTCGTCATGTTATAATCTAAAAAATAATAGTACGATTATTAACAAAAAATATTAGAATTTTTGTACTCTTATTCAACAAAACGTAATGATATCCCCATAAAATTACAATAAAATTGTAAATACACGGTAAGGAGGATGCAG
>JAAAKQ030294455.1:0-10260 GCA_010016005.3 Zanna intricata
CAGCATGTGGCCTGTTTACAGATAAAAGCTGGATTTGACACTGATTAGTTTTTCTATTTAAGAAGGAAGAAAGAGAAAGCGTAGCGTCTCGGTAGCGTCTGGTAGCGTCTCGGCTTTTCATCCGGAAGGTCCCGGGTTCGAATCCCGGCAGGCATTATTGCTTTGCTTGCCAATAATTTTTTTTTTGTAGGTGTCGTTCGTATAAAAAACAGTTTTTGTAAGGAATGAAAAATTTTGTATAAAAATTACGAAAGGAATTCTAAAAGATGAAACAGACTACCGTCACGCGCTATCTTAGGTTCCTCTCTAATACTCAATATTGTGTATTATCTTTGAAACTTAATTCCTTTTTTATCAATTTTTTTGAAGTTCAGCGTAAAATTATTATGAACATCATGCTGAATATTTTTCTTAAATTACAAAAATCTGATTCTCGATGTAACAAACAATAATTTAAGATTTATTTTGCTAACAATAATTTTCCTTTTAAAAAAATAATTCTCCTAAGTTATCTCTCTTTATCTCTTTAGCCTCCGGAACTACCGTAAGGTACCTCTTCAGAGGATGAATGAAGATACGTGTATGAATGTGAATAAAGTGTATAGTGTGTGTTTACAATCTCAGATCGACCAGTAATGAGAAGTGTGGTTAATTGAAATCCAACCACCAAAGAACACCGGTCTCCACGATCAAGTGTTCTTATCTATATATCTTTACTAAGATTTAAACCTTAGAACTTTTGACTTCGAAATCAGCTGATTTGCGATGTCGCGTTAACCACTAGACCAACCCGGTGGGTTCCTATTAAGTTATCTGGAGAATTCTATCAGCATTATTTGCAAAATTATTATTTTCATAAAAAATAATTGTCAAAATCGGTGTTATTCGATTATGGTTTGATTATATAAATGTCTTCAGTTATGTATCGAATAGAGAAAACTTTTATTTATTTTTTTAATTTAATTTATTTTTTCATCATGCATGAAGAAAAGTCGAACTTACTCGCTTTCCATTTTGTAAAATGTATTAGGCTTTTAGATTGTATAAAATTTAGTTTTTTTATTGTATTTTACCTAATTTTAAAATTGTTTTACGCATTTTTTTTTTTTATATATATATATATATATATATATAATAGATTATTATATTAAACATAATATAAATTTGCTTGTAAAAATAATTTGAAATTCTCTTGGAAATGTTTCGCTTATTTTAAGTTTTCAAAACAAAATTTTACTACAGTTATTTTTGTATAAATAATAATAAACTATATATATTATTAAAAATAATAAATTTATGAGCAACCAAAAATATAAAGAAATATTATTCGTTTGATTTCATAATATTTTTTGCATATTGTTACCTATCATTGTTGTTAATACTACATTAATACTGTTATACCCAAAGTAAAGATGTTTGTTATTTTATTAACATCAATTTGATTTCATTTATTTAAAAAAAAAACCGTCTGAAAGTTTTACAAATTAATAAATTAACGTAATTAGTGTTTTTTTTTTTTTGCAAGTTTTAGTTTCCTGTGTAATTGTTTTTGTGTTATGTAATTAAGTGGGTTGTGGACATTTTAGTTACATTGTTTTTTTTTTTGTTTTGTTTAATTAATAGCTACTTTTTTCTACATGTTATTTACTTTTTTGTTATTAAAAAAAAAATTCCGTTTTTTTTTAAACTACTGTTTAAAATTTGTTGTATGTTTTGAAATGTATTAATGAGTTATCACTGTTTTTTTTTCTTTTTTCTTGATTTTTTATTATTATTAAAACTCGGTTTAAAAAATTAACTAATTGTGTACTCCACCTTTATTTAATTACAATTTTTTTTTTTCTAATAGGAAATTCTTTTTTATTATTATTTCTGTTAAATCAATAAATTTTCCTATTAATCATAATGAATAATCGATTAACAATTTTTATTAAATATAACTGCTGATTTTATATCATTATGTAACACATTTATTTGTCTAACAGATTTTTTTTATAACACATTTATTTAAATTAAAAAAAATAAACAAAAAATGAATTAATATATAATATATATTTATTTTATGATATAAATAAAGTTTGTTAATAATTTAGATTTATCGATTAAATGTAATTAAATTTAACATAAAATAATAGATAGCATAATAAAATTAATTTTTAATCGCTACAGTTAAAATTGTTAATTTATTTCGTAATAAAACATAAAAAATAATATCAATATCTTCAATTAATTAATTTTTAATCGAATACAATTAATTGTTGTATTAAACACAATATAACAGAATTACAATTAAAAATTTATTTAGAATTTTTTTTTTTAATTTAATATTTTAGTTTCTTTTATAATAATTTAAAATTAATTTCATAAATTTATTGACCACCGAGATATAATTTTATAAATCAGAGATATAGTGTTAAAATCATTTGTTTATAGCTGATTTTTCTAAGTCAAAGGTTCTGAAGTTCAAATCCTAGTAACAGTTAAATAATTTTATACTGATTTAAATATATTAAACAGCGGATGCCGATGTAATTTTTATGGTTTAAATTAAATTAACAAAACATCTAAGGAGTGATCGGCCTGAATCTATATAAAACTACAATTGATTTACATATTATACATCATCTTCATCTCATTGGGTAATGGGGAGGGGGGGATTTTTTATTGTTTACTGGTTGAATCAGTTTGTAACATATATTATCATAAACAATAATTTTTAAAAAATTAAAAATATTGTTGGCTAAACGTTAAGCGATACTTAAATACATAATTCAGAATTATTTTTTGTTTTAATTTAAATTATAACAGTTAAAAAACTCCAATTTCAACGTACATGTTAATTTTTTGTTTTAATTTATCTTTTTTGCTATTTCATCCATATTGTTATTTATTACTTATTTATAACTTATTATTACATATTTATGATAAATATAATTATAATAATAGAAATAATAATCTGATTATTATTATTACAAAAGCCTATGGCTGTTCGTTCTAGTGTACAATATATTAAATAATTCCAAAATTTAACCACTTTGACCAATTTTTCATATTTTATTTTTAGACAAGTGTGTAGTATATATAGTTCTAGTAAGCTATCCGTTTTGAACTGGATAATATTTTATAAAAGTCTGTTAGAAAAATATTACCTGAAACATGTCTCCGATTCTTGTTCTTTTTTTTTGGATACGCCCACCATGCCGGCCATTTGGCCTGCGTTTTGGTTACATTCTTTTCTGATAGATTTCGCTGTTGTCAGAAAACATTTCTTGAAATCCTTTATATTTATTGTTGTTACTATTATAGTTATTTAAAATTTCGTTTAAGTATAAAAAAAATGTTTAATTTGTATCAAATTATTACTTTATATATATATATATATTTATAAAGCAGCAACACAGATTTGGTTAAAAAAATTTATAAGGCAATAGATACCAGATATTTAATAAAAAGAAAAAAAAACTATTTTTCTGCTGCATATATATTCTGCCTGTTACAATTTTTTATTTTACTAATTTATTGTAGTTTTGCCATGTTATAAAAAAAAAAAACACAAAATAATTATTATATTCTACTTAAAAATTACTGACCTCTGTGTTAAAACACCGCTACTTCTTCATCGAATTATTACAGATTCTGATCTTGATCAGTATCGATTTACACTCGCTGAAACATTCATATTCAATTATAAAAACAATATGAAGCTGGTCGTATATATTTGACATCTGTAATAAAACTTCGGAGATATTTTAAGCCAGAATTTAATAAAAATAGACCATTTCAATCGGTGCAATTGTATTTTTAATAAATGAAACGATAAATATTGAAAATATCCGGTTTCCTGAAACTTATTTTATCGATCGATAAATATGTTTAATTCAAATAATGAGCTATACAAATCGGTTATTCAAATAAAATTACAAAAAAAAATATCGTTAAAACAGTTTAAAAAGTTTTTTTTTTAATCTAAAAACTAGATACACATTTCGGTTACTAAATAAACATCTTTTTCTATTATTATCTTTTCTATTTACTGATGACAAATGGTTAAGAAATACATAAACAAATCCGCGTTTCATATTTTCTTTTTTTTGTAAATGGCTTTGAATGAATTTCTTCATCTGATTTCAGTTAAATGTCGTTACATTATGTAAAAAATAAAATAAAATAATGTAAAAGAAAAAGAAAATTAATAAATAACTAATAAAAAAAAATGTAATTTTAAATTAGAAAAAAATAATAATTTAATATATATATATATATATTATTTTATTTTTTTTTTTTAATTTTTATTTGATATTAGAAACGATACACAATCATATTGTATTCTATAAATTTTGTTTTCCATTGTTTCATAGAAACGTTCTGTCACTCTTTATTTTATTCTTAGAATACAGTATGAATTTATCTAATTGGATTTATGATTTAAGTGAGTAGAATGCAATCGATTAGAATTAGTAATTAAAAATAAACTAATTTTAATCGGAAAGTCCAGTAGTTAATCTTCAAATTATCAATGTGCTGATGTTTTATTTTATCTATTTATTTTTATTGCTGTAGATATTTGCATGAATTTATTAATGTATTGTATTCTGTGTAATATTGTCTTAAATGTAATGCGGTTTTTGTAGATTTTTTTTTGTATTTTTATAGGTTTGTTTTAAACCCTTTAAATCTTTGTTCAGATCGGTGTTACTTTTTGTTTTAATTCTATTATTATAATGACTCAGTTAATTATTTTTTTTTTGTTTTACATAATTACTTGAAATAACATCTCATATAAGAAAAACTTAAAGTATCATAACCTGTTATAAACTAGATTAACCAGCGCAGGATATGCGCATATCAATTAACAAAATTATATTTACGTACAATAATAATAATTATTAAAATAGAGTGGTGAATTAGTATGAAAACTACACGATAAGGAAAATCAGACATAAAATACCAAAGCAAGAATATATTTTTATTTACTTTTTTATTATAATTTAAAAATTTTCATAAATATATATATTTTTTTAATTGATTAAATTTTGTTGCACCCATATATAGTTTTTAAAATTACAATTTATAAGTAAATCGCGTAATACTCGATAAGATAATTCTGAGAATTTACTGTCAAGATTGAAGTATTTCTCCTTTTAGTAAATAATAGAATATTTTAATCTATTGTATTTTCTATGTTTAAATGAGTTTATAATTTAATAATGTAATAGATTTAATATTAAAATACTTTCAGGTTCGTAATTTAAAATCGGTAAAAAAAAAATTATTTATTTAAATTTTGTTCCTGCAATCTGAACATCGCTTTAGTTTATGTATTTTTAATCAACATTTCTGTTGATTTCTGGAATCTCCGCCAAAAGCAAGAGTGAAAAAACAAACAAGAAAACGACAAACCAGTGTTATTCATATTAACGGTATAACTTCTTATGAAAAGTCGCGACTTTTCTTTTACTAGAATACATATGAAAATGGTAACCGGTAATACCGCTTTGGTATTCATTTTTCTTTTTTATAAAAACAAATAATAAATAATAAAAATTAATAATTAGAACACATATATGAGATAAACGTTTTTGCCGGGGGAAAATTGATAACTACAATATAAAAGTAAAACGATCCATTTGTTTTGTATTTATTTTATACCATCACATATATCATGACCGAAAGATATTATAACAAAAATAACTGACATCACAACTATAAAAAAAAACAACCGATTTCGTTGTAAAAGTTTTGAAATGTGTCCTTATTACAAAAACATTACGAAATAAAAAAAAAATGGTGAATAATACAAACCACCGAAAAACACATACAGTATGAAGGTATCCTTCAAAATCAATTGTTTGTCCCAAATTATAAAAAATGATATTTTTAAAATTACAAAAATTTGCTACAGGGTTTTTTAAAAATATAAAAAACAACTGGTTTAGAAAAAACCAAGCAAATTACTCGATCGTTAAGAGAAGCATCTATTTTAAAGTAACATTATTTTTTAATTGAAAAAGCCCTTAGAGTGAGTGAACCCTGTAACAAAGTAATATTTTCAAAATATCAATTTTTACCGGTTCATGACAAACAATTATGTTTTGAGGAATTAAATATTTTTCGGGAAATTGTATTCACCAATTTTTTTTGTCATGAGGAGATTTTCTTCTTTTTTTTTATTAAGGAGATTTTTTTGATAGTTGTCCCGTATATTATAAATCAGAAAAATTTCAATAAGAATAGTTTAATTTTAAATGACGATATATGTATATTTTTTGTTTAAAATTACGTTATCAGGGATTAATAGACTAATATTTTGTTACAAGATTCTATATTCATATAGATGAACTAATATTCATTATGAGTATATAAATATTCCTATGAATATATTTAACTTAGATAAAATCTGTATAGTTTTAAAATTTGTAAGCTTGAAGTATTTAAGTTTACAAATTTTATCGTAAAATTCCAAAAAAAAAATAAGTTAAATAATTTTCAGCAGCTGGTATGCATGTAATTTATTCTATTTTTCAATATAAATTTTTTCCTTATTTTATCTTAAAAACAAAAAAAATATGTAATTAGCCGGTTCATACTTCAAAAAATATATATTTCGATTCATTTTATCTTACCTTGATGAATGACATGTATTGGGAAAGAAGGAAATTTAATTTTGATTTAAGTCATTGACCAACTGTTATATCATCAAAGATATTCAGCACAAATAAGCAAACACATATACATATATATATATATATATATATAGTGGATTTTCAAAGACTGTGTCCTGTCACGTTTATATACATATGTATATACAAAATTTGTTTTATGCAAATCTTAACCGATTTTGATGAAACCCAATAGGGTTATGTAAACCTAAACCTATCGGGAATAAATCAGTAATGATTTTCAAGGGAATCGGTTTACAGGAATCGAATAAGATGTAAAAAAAAAAAAAAACCGCGTTTCCGGGCGTATTTTCAAGGTTAACTTAAACTCGGCCCTTCTGCCGGACTTACAGCAACGGATTTTTTCTTTTTTTTTCTTATGATGACATGAAAGCCGAAAGAATTCTAAATATATTTTTTATATTTTGTAGATAACTAATTGATAATTTTGTAGCATTTTTTTTTTTTTATTTATTGAAGAACAAAATTGGATTTATTTTAGTTAATTAAATAATATAAATTTTGTTCCGTTGTTTATGTCTTGGTTAGTGCATGAGAACGGTTTAAATCTAAGTTTAAAAATATATTTTCTGTAAATTGTGCATGTTTAAAAATGTAGTATTAATATTTATTGAATTTATTTTAGTGTTTGTTTGAGTATTAATATTTTAATATTATTTATTGTATCAAATAAAAAGAAACGTAATAGATTTTTAAAGTAAATAAAACATTTATAAATTTCTACTGTTCTTCTTTAGCCATATTGATAGCCGGTTAAAAAGAGTTAACCGACATATAGCTCTGATCTTATTGGCATCAGTTTAGATGTTTTCAAGTGAACTGTAAAAAGATAAGAAAAAAAAATTAAACATAACTGTAATAAAGAATCTCGTACACAATGAACATTTTTATTTTTTGTTATTTATAGTTATAAAATCATAACCTAAAAATTATACAAAAAATTAATACAGTTTGTCAGTATGGCTGAAGAATGAGTTTTGTACGGTAGTTACGAATTATTGAAGTAACAAGTAGAAATTTGGTTTTATTTATTTTATTTTAATTATTTCATTAATATATTTGTTACAGTAAATCTTTTTTATAATAATCGTAGACTATTTATTTAAAAGAATATTTAATATTTGATAAAGAATTTATTTTAAAAAATCCAAACGTAAAAAAATTTTAGTTTATTTTCATATAATAATTTATTTTAATAACTTACTGTCAATTGCTAATAGTTGTTGCATGGATTAAGATTTTATTTTATACAAGTATTTACAATTTAATAATATTTGTTACATATATTTTTTTTTCAGATTGGATGAGCCCATTCGACCGAGTAGTTTGCGGTACGTTGTGTTTTTTACCTATCTATTTAATCTATACTTATTTAGGTTAAGTTTAAGTTAATTGATAATTAATTAATTAATATATACCTTATTTTTAATTATATTTTAAGAAAATTTATTTATTTACGAAGTAAGAATAGTAAAATTTTGAAATTTTTTATTAGTATTATTACACTGGGAAATAAATTGAAAAAGTAAACTTTGTGACCCGATTAAACGTTGTATTAATTTTGTCGTACGTTTTAACTTTAATTTTTTTTCATGGTCGTAATTTTAAATATTTAAATAAAATTTAAAGCTACATGGCTTCTAATTTTAATTGAAAAAATATGTTAGGTCAATTTCTTTACTAAATTGTTAAGCTTATAAAAAAATAAAAATTCTAATTAAAAGTAAAAATATATTACTCGTATTTGTTTCTCTAAATATTTCTGTTAATTTTTTATTAATTTTAGAAATTATTATGTATTTTAGAGTAATCATATTTATGGGCTATTAGGGGTACAACGAAATAGATATATTTAAAAAAATAATTTTACAAGTTATTATCTTTCGTAAAATTTTTTTCCCCTAATTTTCCGAGATCATTTACGGATAGGATAGGTATAAAACAATGGAATTTGACTCGTTATAAATTTACCAGACTTAGAAGAAATCAATCTGTAAACTTTTACTAGATCATACCAACATATTATCGCGTATGTCATTAATGTAATCGTAAATTTCTTTTATAAATTTAAAAAATTTCTTCTCGATTAAAACTTTGTTACTTTATGTTATATTTAATAAAGATTTTGGCTTCTTTTTTTTTTTTTTGAAAGTAAGTCACTATTATTATTATTTTGTTTTTTTAAAGTGTAACATTATTATTCATAATACTAAAAATGTACTACATTTTATTTTTATTTCTGAATAAATACTCCTCATATATTTTATTTATTTATATCATAATAAACATGAAAAAATCCAGTAAACATGAAGAAATTAATTTTATTTACGAAATGTTATTTATTAACGCGAGATCGTTTAGTATTTAAATTTATGCGATAGTTACGCATATTATTCAACCATATAACAGAAGTAAATTTAATACTGTTGGCGATTTCATTTTTTATCTCCGTTAAATTATGCTTTTATTTTATTATAATCCGTTGCATTGGAAAATCGTACATCGATTACGGATTATAAATAATAAACTGTGATTACAGATTACTGTAACTTATTATGGAGCTTGACCATGTTACAATGTTTTTTAAATTCTCTTTTTTTTTTAGTTTAATTTTTTTAATCGTATTAAATCATCCGGTAGTTGCCCGCGGGAGCAATGATCCAATGTTCTGTTTTCATTACACAGTTCCGAATTTAGTTGACAAATTATTCAATTACTGTTAGTAATATCCTGTATACAATTTTGTTTCTTTAGTAACGTTTGTTTGATTATAATACTTATGCATCAAATTAATGTTGAAAAATAATTTTTCATATGATTTGTTGTTATATTTCTGATACATAATTCGGTAATATTTTATGTATCCTGTTTTAAATGAATTATTTCATAAGTGTCGAAGAGAATTTTTTTTTTTTTTAATTTGTTATTGTATTAGGTCTATCTATAATTTTTCCTATCTTTTTAAAGAATACTTACGTTAAATTAAAATAAATTTTTGGAAGGGGCTATCAAAAATGATGATAATTTTTACGATCTATAACAGGGTAGTAAGATAAATTAAAATGCCTATTTTCCAAAAAGATCTTTGAACCGAATCTCAGGTTTTGATTAATAGGATTAAAAGCCTTCAACTGGATTCGCATTTCTTTATAAAACTCTTTCAAAATCATCGGTTCCTAGAAATCGCTAACTGTAATGATTTTTAGTACAATACGCCTTAATTGAGATTCTCCATAATAAAAATGTAATTTTCCAATATCTTATTAAAAAAAATATTGGTGTTAATAAACATAAAATAATTATTTTATGTTTATTAATACCAATTTTTTCGATGATTTCAGTTGTTAAACTGAAATAACATGTACAATTACAGTTATGAAATCAATGAACTACACAAATAAATTTGTAGGTTAGAATGTTTGTTAATCAACGGGCGAGTAAATTTGATAGAAAATCATGTAAAATACTCACTTCAATACCACACTATATTTGCAAAATGTATATTTTTTTACGTATACTTCAAAACCTTTTACACACTAATTACATCTTAATGTAATATTTCAATTAGCACGTGATTTAT
>JAAAKQ030294477.1:0-10260 GCA_010016005.3 Zanna intricata
TTTCATGCAGTAGTTGTTGCGTAGGACTTCATCCATGTCATTCAAAGTTTCTCCTAAATCTTTTTTACTTTCTGCTAATATTACTACATCGTCAGCAAATTGTAGCATCTTTATCTATTCACCTTGCAGTGTTACTCCAGTGCTAAATTGTTCTTTAACTTCATTAACTGCTAGTTGTATGTAAAGATTAAAAAGTAACGTTAATAGGGAACATTCTTGTCAGACTCCCTTTTTTATTACCTCTTCTTTTGTATGTTCTTCAATTATTACTGTTGCAGTTTGTTTCCTGTAAATGTTAGCAATTTTTCTTCTATCTCTATACTTGAACCCTAAATTTTTTAAAATGCTGAATTTTAAAAAATTTAGGGTTCAAATCTACGTTATCAAATGCCTTTTCTAAATCTATAAATGCCATATATGTCAGTTTGTTTTTCTTTATTCTTCCTTCTACTATTAATCTGAGTGCTAATATTGCTTCTCTTGTTCCTATACTTTTCCTGAAACCAAGTTGGTCTTCTCCTAACACTTTTTCCACTCTCCTCTCAATTTTCTGTACAGAACTCTAGTTAAGATTTTTTTATAGTTAAGCTACCAATATAGAAGTAGATAACTTTATATGTAAAACAAAAAATAATGTTTGTGTAAAGTATATTAGACATATTATGGCAAACCCCCAAATAATTTAAGAATTATTTTGATTGGATGATAATTATTATATTGAAAGATATAATGCTTCCAGGAGAATTTGCATGAAAATGAGAAAAGCACATGTAAGGAACAGTTGAACAGTTGGGTAGCCAGTGGATCAGGCTGAAAACAACTATTTCTTAAACATTTAATCTCTAGATCTTAAACATTTAATTCCAGAGTAGTACAAACTTCCCTTTGTAAATTTCATAGGCCAGAAACACCAAATTCATGAAGTACTCCCAGCCTCTTACCATGATAATAGTGGCACAATAAAACTCATACACTATCTTACCCCAGGTTGTACACCAAGGATAATTTCCATATACCAGTATATCTATATGGTGGCTGCATATCTAGTTCTGTTAAAGTTCTGGTGGGCAACTATGTACCTCAGAAGAATGACATTTATCCAAGCTTGGCACAAATTGATGTATAAACTAGCAAACTACTATTGACAAGGGTGGCCAGGAGAGATAGCCATTTATAGATTATCTTAAGCATCAAAATTTTCTCAAGAAAGTGTCCCAGGATCCTAAAGTTCTCACTGCTTGAACTGTGTTCTCTTATTTTTTTGGAAAAACTGGTTTCCTTGACAGACCAACCTTTCCTCGTACTACTTTATTAACAGAGTTTACCTCTTGGGTAAGAAAATGAAAATGCATACTAAATAACAAAGATTTGGTTTAAAAAGAAGATTTTCATATTAATTACATGCAAGAACAGTTTTTTCATATTTTGAATACAAAGTGAAACAAAATATCTGTATGAATATTAGCACTTTTTAATAAATTTTTAATCGTTAACTTTTACATGAGCTGTACTTACTTGGACTCAATTGTTTTTATAAAAGAAAACTAGTTGCTTGTAATACTGTATTTTATATGTATGAATTCTATAACAAAACTCTCCAGATTCAGAACTGTTGTGACAAATACAAAAACAATGATATAAAATTACTTACAAAATAGTGAGCATCAGACCCCCAAATGTATTGCTACCAATAAAAGGAGTCAATGTAGATCTTAGGGTGTGTGTTATGTTCGTAGTCACAGCCCCCTGACCACATGTCAGTCTTAATTAATTCATAATGGATGAGAACAATAACACTTAACAAATTCAGATAGCCCCAATTCGTTAAATACAAATCATTTCTTTTTCACTAAAGAAGGTAAGAAGAGAGGCAATTGCTCCATGCAATTGACTGTTATTGCTCGGTAGGTGTAGGGAAATCAGAACTCAATATTCTGGTCCAAACTGTATTTTCCCAGTTCTTAATCTATATAATTTTTTTCAGTTGTAATTAATTAACTTAAATGAAACATTAATCTTATATATGTTGCCAAAAGTTAGTTTGTTCTTGCATCATGCGAGGACCAAACCAATCGATTGCTTTCAGATTTGTAAGATACACAATTTTTCATTATCCAAGGTGTTTATTTAGTTACCTTAGTTGTCTTAGTTTGATTAATTGATATTTAACAGTATTATTCTCACTACCATAAGGGTAACAAACCACTGCAGGAGATTCAGGGAACTCTCTTTGGTCACACTGGAGCTTTGGAGCTCTGTGGTTCCAGGGATCCAGAACCCCCTGGCCAGATGGTCAGATGACTGAAGCAAGCCCCAACCGGCTAGCAATATTATATTTGAATCATGTTTCATAATCATCTTCTTATACATTAATAAAAATATTGGACTGAAAAATTGTTTTAAGTCTGTCTTGGTGTTTGACCACATGAATGGGCTGATTTTTTTTTTATTCTGCTCAGAATGATCCACAGATGTGTCTTTAAGCATCTGAAACTTGAGTTTCCTTGAGAAATCCTCTTTTCATTCCGTAATTGAGGAACTTTCTGAGGATATTTTTCACAGGAAGATCACTTTGAAGCTCTGTTGATGTGTGATTATATATCTGCGGTCCATTGTGACAGAATAAAAAAAAATCAATCCACTCCATCCAGTAGAATGTTTGGAGAGACAGGAATTAGGTTTTGAACATGTTCAAAACCTTCCTGTTTTGGTACAAGAAAGTGGAAGTGTTTTAAACACTCATTACAGTGCTTTTGGTTATAAGCATTACAGTGTTGTGAACATATGTTGCAGTGTTCAAAAAAAATAAATATTCCTTAGTATAAAAATATAAATTTAAATTTAAAAAAATATAAATTTTCCTTAGTATTGAATTTTTATATGTAACTTATTCTCTGGAAGCAACCTTTACTACCATAGGTATTAGAGAAAAACAAGGATATTGGGGATGTGACGTGTTGTTGGTGGAATAGTTTTTAACCAATTTTTTAAAATATGTAACATTACTTTATGATAATAACACTGTGAAGCAGCAAGAGGCCACTAATTATTTATTTTTTGTCTCTGTACATCTTACTCTGTTTGTATTTATTTCAGATTCTTATTACTATTATTATCTTTATTTCTGTCGTTATTAATCCCCTTACACCACTACATTCAGATTATAACATTACTCTATTCCGATTATCACATCATTTCGTTAGGATAGATTTAGTTAGTAATCTTAATAAATATTAAATTTTTCATAAGTATTTCCTTTGTGTAAATATTTGTGTTTAACGATAACTGATAGAAAAAATACATAAATTTGTAACAGCCCTGGAACATAATAATAGCACATATCCCCTGATTCATCTAATGAAAATTTGTTAAAAAAAATTGTAAAAAGATTTCTATTTGTATGTTTTCTAGTCATATTTATTAAAACCTGTTGGTGAAACTCTGATAATTAGTTAAGGTCAGTTATACTGTTAAATAATTAGATATTTAACATATTTTTCATCAAACAGTTTATTATTTTTTAAACTGCAAATTACATTAATTTACATTGAATGTTAATGTTTAATATTTGCAATAAATGTTTCTCTTAACTGTATTGATTTAATATTTAGGAAAATTTATGTTGTCAAGCACCAGATATTCATTACATATGATTAAATATATTTAAGAAAATATAACAGCAAGTTTATTATAAATCAAAAATATCCAAATCTAATATTATCTAATATTTCTTACTATTAAGAATATAATATTTTGTCTTTTTGTCAAGAAAATGTGTAGTATAAACAGTATCATGTCTGTGAAACAGAGTTGTAATAAAACGGGTGTATTATCAAGTAACAAAGTTGATATATTATCCTTCCTGTTTTAGTACAAGAAAGTGGAAGTGTTTTAAACACTCATTACAGTGTTGTGAACATATGTTGCAGTGTTCAAAAAAAATAAATATTCCTTAGTATAAAAATATAAATTTAAATTTAAAAAAATATAAATTTTCCTTAGTATTGAATTTTTATATGTAACTTATTCTCTGGAAGCAATAGAACATCTTTGTAAATTCCTCTCCTCACTATCATATCTGTGGCTGTGGTGTGTTTTTCATAGGCTGCTGTTTTTGGTTTGATGTAATATAGGAGTTTTAATTCATATAAATATATGTTTGATTATGTAACTGCTGAAATAGTAGAAAAATGTGGTTATTTTTCGATCATTGATAGTTATTGACAAAACAAGAGTTTATGTAAATTTGATTGCTGTTTAATTAAGTACAGAAAATTATGGTATGAAGAGGATTATGCGATTCAAGTACAGGGTCATCGTAAAAAGTTGTGCAATTTAAAAAGATTGCATCTCAGAAACAACTAGAGGTAATCAAATGAGTATTTTTTTTTTAAATTCACCTACTCCAAGAGTTTTTTACATACCTTAAGTGTTTCAATATAAGCTCTGTTGATTGCTCTGCCAACATTCAGCCCATAATCAACTTCTGTTCAGGTCCATTGGATCATTGCAGATGTAACTGTAGTAATAGCAGCGGTGATCCCTTGCCTTAAATGTTGTACATCCTTGATTTTTTTCACTATAGATATTGTTTTTAATGTATCTCCATAAAGAAAACGTTTAGGAGTGTCAGATCTGAGCTTCTCAGAGGCCAAAGCAGAACTGGCCCTACCAATCAACGATTAGGGAAACTTTCATTGAGAGCACATCGAACACACATCTATGCTAAATTGTGGAGGCTCACAGTCTTGTTAAAACATTACAGCAATATTACTTGCAGGAAAACATACAGTTGTAGCCTGTCTAAATAAACATTCCCTGTGATGTAGGCTCATGTAAAAAGACTGACACTGGGCAGAGATGTAGGCAACATCTCATCTTGTGGGGAGATTTTTGTGTGCAAGGTCATGTTCGATTGTGTCTAAAAAAAAAACTTGATGACATCCCAATTATTTTGCAGTTCCAATTAATACACTATCTCAACTATATATTAGAGATATGATTTTTTTTTGGTGCAACTTTTTTGATAACATTTAATGCATTTGGTAAGAAGTGAGCTGATCTAAAGCTTGCAAAAATTGTTATAATAAAATAATTTGGTTTAACGGCCTGTACTTTGCTTTCCTTTCCTCTAATGTTGTAACCAATGCCTAGATAAATAAATCAAAAATGGTATGTCCCCTTACACTTGACAAAATATTTTCATTTCAAACCAGCCTCTTACCATTTAAAGAAAGTCCTCCATCCTCTTTTTTTCCACTTTGTTAGAAATTTTACCAAATTTTCCTGTGCCAAATTATTTTCCTAAATATTGGAAAATCCTTCCTATCACAAAATTTCTTCTCTTACCATTATATTATGCATTCTTTATTCTTGATTTGTCTTTCTGGTCAGAAATATCAACATTTTTATCCACACTAATCTCTAATTTTTTGATTCCAAACAGCTAATTGTTTCTGTATTTTAATCCTCCCTCTCCTCAAATAATATTATCATACACTAACAATCAAACTTTCATAAAGTTAAAATTAAGCTAAAATTACATTTATTGTCTTCTGTTTTTCATCTGTTATTAAAATAATTCAATAGCAAAAGTGTACGGACTTGCCTATGACTAGACTTCACGCCAAATCATTCTGTTTTTTTTTTTTCATTCTAATTATTATTTTTCACTAATTTGATAAACATGACAGTTAGCATCTTTAATAAAATAAAATCAAGCCCCTTTAATTTTTTAAAAATGTTTTTAATATTAAGTTCCTTAAGAATTTATGACTTTTTAGTAATTATGTTGTAAGATATTAGAGTTTTCTCAGCTGTTCTCTTTCTTTTGCTGTGTTGGAAAGGTTCAATGTTAATTTTTCTATTATAAACATTATTATTTTCTCATTTTAAATATGTTGTTGGATGCTGTTTTGTATGATTTCATTGACAAGTGCATCTTTTACAGTTTGTTTTGTTTAAGTAATATTTTACACCTTTTTATAAATGAGTACACCATTATCTTTTACAAATTAGGAGAAGGGGAAGAATAGAATATATATTTTTTTCTTCAGGTTATTCAATAAATAAAAGTCTTAAGGTATTTTTGAGCATTACATAAATATGATTTTCATATGTTCTGTACTTTAGTATCAGCACAAATCTACTTATCAAAGAACACATTAATAAATTAAAAAGATGATTGAATGGTTGGTGTTTGGATAGATTTGAACCAGAAGTGTGCAAAGCTTTGAAAAATATTAAAAGAAAAATTATAGGTACAATTGAATTGATGAGAATTTGTTAAATTTTAATGGTTGCCTAATACAATTAAGACTGAATATTTTTATTTGATTTAAAATTTTAATTCTGATTTGTATAATTTTGTACAATTTTTTACTTTATTTTATTCTTACATTATTGTTACGTTACTCGCATAGTTAATGATGGATCAAAACTTTTCCAGAAAAACGAAATCAATAAAACAACTATCCTTCTTTTGGATACATTGTTCACTGATTCTCTCCTGCTTTCATTTTCACCTTTTACGTAGATTTCATTAAAAAGCTACCTATTGTAATGGGTACCGTGTTTCAACTTCTGGAAAATTTTGACTTTTGACATATCCTTGTATTTCACATCCCTCAGATCCCAAAGCCACTGTCAATTCAAAAGTTTATATATATATATATTTCATTTTCTTGTGGACACTATAACTGCTGTAATTTTGCACCAATAACTTTCAAATTCATTCTAAAATATAATTACCCAAAATCTCGGACGAGTTTATTAATGGGCAAAATCGGATCTTGCAGGTGGAAATGGAGAGACTATCAAAAGAAAAAAAAACAAAATATAGCTATAACTTTCTTAAGTAAAATGTCGAATACATTTAAAGTTCCTATTATTCTTTGGATAAGAGCCTAAAACTTATCTAAGTAAAGGTTTTTGGCACAATGTTGAATTGGTTTAATGTGATAGTCTCTAAACATTATCTAAAACTTTTGTCTTAAACAACTTTTGATATGACCAGCCCTTACAGCAAGGGATGACCAAAATTTTGCCGGAATTGTAAGAAGATAGGGCTTGTCATATGGTATATATGTGAAACTTTAAGGTGGAAATCTTTTTTATTCCCTACTTAGCACTGATGAAATCTGCCTCTCCGGCAGAGGGATTTTTTTTATTCTCTCTAATAATCCTCTTAAATAATTTTGCAATGATGGAGGTCAGGATTATTTCTCCATAGTTTTTGCAGTGCTCCCTGTCATATTTTTCTAAAAATAGAAATAATTACACCTATTCTCTGGACTTTTCTCACAAACACATTCATGAGCTACTCAGTTACCACACATGTAGCTGTCCTTCTTATCTCCAGATAGACAGATTTTATACTATGTGTCATCCACTTTTGTTTTTCTTTGCAGGCTACACTTTGTCATCCTTTTTCCTACTTCCCTTTTAGATATTAATTTCTCCTAATATACAGACAAATAAGTAATTATTTAAAATTTGTCTTATTTCAGATTGCTGGACTGCGTTTTATTTTCCTTGTGAATCAAGAACTGATTAGTGTTATACGGCAAGAAGCTGCTAAGTTAAATTTACAGTCATAATATTGTTGTGGTTATTTGACAATAATGTAACAATTAGTTTTCTTTTTTTTTACTGTTTATATATTTAAAATTAAATATACTGAGTGTAGTGCAGTGAACTGAAAAGCCAAGTTTTCTTTGTACATTTATCTATATATGTACATGTGTAGCCTCTCCAGTTGGAAAAGTTTTATAGAGGAATAGAAGATCTGTTTTGCGCAGAATTATTTATATCAGCAAATTGAATTTCTTTTATAGATTCATGGTAGGGGAAAACCCCTATAACCGCTGAAATCTAGGTTTTCATGATGAAATGTAAGGAAGAAATTCACTGTTAAAATATGAAGTCAATCAGGTTTGTGACCAATACTAGGAGTTGCCTATTTTGTTATAAAGGCAAACATAGATAACTGATTGTAAGAGTAATGAAGTTTCACAAAAAGAAAAAATTAATGAATAGCATTTGTTAATCTTTTAAAATATTTTGTCAAATATGTTAAAAAATGGCAATTGTTTTTTCTGTGTCTGCACCTCTTTTACATGCCTGGTGATAAGAATTTATGGATTAATTGAAAAGGAACTTCTAAAAATGGAAAGTATTATTTAAGTGAAAGAATAATATGAAGTTTTCTATAGCCACTGTCCTTTCAGAATTTTTTTAAATGTTTGGATTAACTTTGACTGGAAAACAGAAGAAAAACTATCTGCGAAAGTAATTTCATTTGAAGATTTTTTCATTTGATGCCCAACCCAAGTTTAAATTGAAACGTGTTCTTTACCAAGGGTTGATTTTTCACGTTCTGCACTTAAAGTGTAATCGTATAACTAATTAGAATCATATGTACTCTGATCTAACAGTTTTGAAACTGGAAAATGTTTTTTTTTGCATATTAAAAAATATAATGAAAACTCGATTTACTAAAATTTTATTTAGTGTTTTAGCTTTTATGTGATATTAATGTATTTTTCTTGTTTGATCCTGCCTACAAATTCTAAACATTTTGAACGTTTGTCAGTTGGAATTTTAAAACTAATATTGGAACAATATTTTAACTTATTTTTGGCCATTTTTGCTACAAACTAACCCAATATATACAGATCGTATAATTTTACTGAGAATTGATCATAAAATTAACTTCAATAAAAATAAACTTAACCGACTTTGAAATTCGGTTATTCAAATATGTTTTCATACATATATACAAAACACCCACAGAATATTAGGTGGCTGTTTAAGAGTTATGGTAAAAATTATTTTGTGTATTTAGTGTTTTTTGTTATACAATAAGGTAATAAAGGTCATAACGAACAAAGTTCATATATGTCTATAATGTACTTCCATAAAAGTGATCAGTCATTTTCATTGATATATTAACAATGTACTCATACCGTACAGCAATATATACAAGTTTTTATTTGTAATATTAGAATTTTTTTTAATAAACTCATTGAGAGTAGGCACTAATGATTAGTTTCCTCTTGTGAAGTCAATTGCATATCATTTATTATTGTTATATTTATTACTTTTTTTTTATCTCTTGGTTTTGACTTTATATTTTAAATAAAACATTATTTAACATTGCATAAAAAGAACTGTTCAAATATATGCAAGATACAAAAGTAAGATTTAATCGGTTTGACCTTGAAAAAAAAAATAGATGTATGGACAGATTTATTACATGTACATTACCACTCTCGATCTATTTAATATTAAAGTGCCCTACTTAGAATCATTTTATGTAAAATAATTTTAAATCCTCTAATTTGATTAAATTACTCTTTACTAGTTTCATCAGATGAAAAAACATTAATATTGCCCTTATTTGCATCAATGCAAAATTATTATTATTGGACACTGAAGTTAAGTAACATAGGATATAATTAAATACATATATAAACTGGTAACTGTCTATTTAAATTGTACTGTTTGTATTTTCTTGTGAATTGGTGTTAGGAATGGCATCAAGGCCTTAAAGTGCTTAACTTACGTTCAGGAAACTAGAACAGCAAATGGTTTAATCGAAAACTTATTTCAGTTTTTTAGTTTAAAGTGTGAGTTACCTATTAATGTACTTTTAAATTTAATTTTTATTGTAATTTAGAACTGAAACAAGTTTTTTTTTATAAATTTTGTATTTTTTTTGAAACTGTTAAAAATAACTGCTACATTACTGTCTTTCAGCAATTGGTTGCATGATGGTGGTTACAAGGCAAGCTATTATTCCATCATCCCCCCCCCCTCTGTGATGGAATAGTATCATATCTTTTCATCCTGAAGTTTCTAGGTATCAGATCTTGTATATGCTGGATTTTTTTGTATTCTAAAAATTCTATTTTTCATTGCACAAAAAAAAAAAATGAGTAACTATAATTGGACATCAGTTTGTTATTGTATGAATGAATAAATTTTAAAGTGTTAACATTAGTTAAATCCTAGTATACATTAAGCAGAGAACAGATGGATGATTCATTCTGTATTAGGAAATGGATACTTTTCACATTTTTCAATCCTTATATACAATGCTAATGAGATATATGCTCCTTGATGCGGAACTACTTTGTCTTATTCAGTGCTTGTTGCACTCCAACCTACATATTAATATTAGTTTACATTTTTTTTTTTTTTTTTTTTTTTTTTTTTTTTTTTTTTTTTTTTTTTTTTTTTTTTTTTTTTTTTTTTTTT